>JAOWBC010000001.1:26624400-26637995 GCA_028566105.1 Hypoplectrus providencianus
ACACACACACACACACACACACACACACACACACACACACACACACACACACACACACACACACACACACAGAAAAGGCTGAAAGAGAAACCTTGTTCGACATTTACTCGTCAGATAAGACCGTGGCATTATCACTGTAATACGCCTCAGTGTGTATGCAGTACAACTATACAGTATGTACTGTATCTGTGTGTGTGTGTGTGTGTGTGTGTGTGTGTTAGCAGAGTCTCTCAGGTATCCCACCAGACTGAGATTGCTCCACTTCTACTCCTCTCTGCTACCGACCAGCTCCTGATCTCTGACCCATTTCCCTCCTTAAAAAAAACCCCAAACTTTGTTTCTCTCCTTCCTTCCTTCCGTCCTACCTCTTTTAAGTCCATTCATACACTGTGCCTTCTCTGTCCTTGTCTCTATCTTTCAGCATATTATAATCTCTCCTTTCCTCTCTGCTCTCTCTCCCTTACAGGAGGGTGAAGGGTAAGTGAAGATCGTTGGGCCCCAGTGGAGAGGCCCAGACATTGTGGGTGTGTGTGCGTGTGTGTGCGTGTGTGCTTGCGTGTACCCCATCATTGCTCATCTCTGGCAGCCGCGCTGGCTGTTCCCCGAGCTACAAGCTACAGAATAAATACACTTTAAATCACCACACACATGCTCACACACGCGCGCACACACACAGCCTGCTCCCTGGCAGCACTTTGCTGCTGTTAAATGAGGGGTCTGGGGAGTTGTGCCGGCAAAGCCGTTGGCTACTCTCTCACTCTCCTCCTCTCTGCATGCACTCCAGTCAAACACACACAGGAAAAATAGGCCAGAGTTTTGATGGGCAGACCATAAATTGTTTGGATATTCTAATATTAAACTATTGTGATTCTGCTTACTGAACATACCACACCAAGATTGTTAAGAAACCATCTGAAGAGAGACTAGGTTCCAGAAAGACAAGTACTGGCTGAGGGGACAACATCTCCAAACTACCTTTTCTTCAAATTGACTAGAAATAAGGAATACCTTTATCAAAATCTTTCTTTTGCGTGAGTGGAATCTTTGAGTGTGAAGAAAAGTGAATGACAATAGGAATTGAATCAGGGTTTTTAGAGTTGAATGGTATGAGTCATCAGCACCATGAGTTTGCTCCATCCTGCTTCATTTCTCCTTTGTAGAATGCCTTGGAGGGATTTCCTATTTTTGTGACAAAAATTGATTTTGCCGATCACTCGTAATTTGGTTTCCAAAGTTCAACATCCCCAGTCTGCTTGATTCAGAGGATAATTCTCTTTTAGATTAATCAGTATGAGCCAGCCCTTTCACACTTGCCGTGTTTCCATCAATTAATGTCAGTACACATTTGGAAGGTTTGCATGAGAAAGGCTTGATGGAAGCTCCATAATTCATTTAAAATCTTGAAAATGCGAATAAAAAAATGTATGCTTGCTTGAGATGCTTTATTTAGTCTTTTTTGAAATAAAAAGGTAAATGGGATTGATCACCTGTTTCTGTTCTGCCGGTCGGATATATAATTCGGATATATCGCCATTTTCCATCCAAAGTTGTCCAACTAGCAAACCTTTTTTTCTGTTGGTGTTTTGTCTCCTGCACAACCTCTACTTTTCTTACTGTCTCCTGACAGATTAGCCAACAGAAATTCCTTACACTGCTAGCTCCTACATTGATTCAGCTTTTTTATTCGCTCTAAACCAGTTGATGGATAAATCACTCACACATTTTCACTTGTTACATTGGCTGGCTGAAAAAAAATGATTGTGAGAAATGGAAATCTTGAAGTAGCTGTAAAAGCATAAAACCTGTACCTGAACCTGAACCTGTACGGCGCCCTCACCAAAGCCACATCCAACACCTTTGGGATGAACTGGACCAGTACAGATCTTATTAAAAGCTTTTCCAGAAGAGAGGAGGCTGCATGCCATTAGACCTGGGGCTTTGAACTTGAAATGTAAGTAAAAATGGCTGTTTGTGGGTCTCAGAGTGAAAAGTTTATTCCCTTTTTTTTAAGTTTTAGTTAATTTCTATAATTCTCTATAAGTATATTATATGTCTTTTGTTGAGACCCAAAATCAGAAAGAGACGACTCTATCCCTTTAGCATGATTTTGAATCTGACACCACCTCCACATTCAGTGAGCTTCTGTTTCACTCTCCATCTCCTGTGAAGTGGGCGTGGGTGGAGATGGTGCTAGCCCTCCTCCCCTCTACCTTCTCCCCCTCCCTCTCCAAAGCTTCTCTGTGCCCATTTCACTGTATATTTTAAACCAGTGGAGTGTGTCAAACCTTCGTCATGCTTTAGGACTACTAGATACAGCAGGGCTACCGTTGATATTTTTACGCAGCGTTTGCAGCTGCTGAACCTGAACAAATGAGACGAAAAGAAACCAGGTAATCCTCAAAGCACTTGAAACTGCGTCCCTAGTGCCTTGGCGTTCCTGTTGCTTTTTTACTTATTTAAATGAGGTAATATGCATATTTTTGATGCAAAATTGGCTCCATTCTATGCAAATTAAAATTTCACAAAAATTCAGTGTCAACAGTCACGAGCAGCTTCAGTTAGGCATCTTCAGAGTCACATTTAGCTGATTTATTAAAGATGTCTGTTCAAACACACATATCAGTGACAGCTGTATTGTATTTTTTTTTTTAAATAAAACTCCCCTGCCTTTTGAAAAAGATGAATGAACATAACAATATCATAAAAACAAAAAAAGAAATTATTCCTGCTTCTCCCTCCTCCCCAAGTCCCGCTTACACTTTTTACTTTCTTCTCTATATTTGGGGCTCTCATAAGAGACGCTTCAGGAGCATTTATCCTTTACCACATGGGTAATTACAATCAGATGCAAAGAAAAGGACAAATTGCTCTCAGAAACAAAACTTTATGGGTGTATCATAAGCTCAGTATCTTTTGTGACTATTCTTTGTGAATTTTTCTCCTCAGCGTTTTGGACTTGGACACAGAACACCTAATTGAAAAATCTGCAGCTGTCGGAAGATTAGTTTCAGGAGTGTTTTGTCGCCAAGAGCTTATAGCCATCTAATGGTGGTGAAATAATAATGATGTTAGACTGATCTGTCTACTCTTTCTTCAAATATATATACTCCAACTGTGCCAACAGATAAATGAAACAATGGAATCTGACAAAGTGGGATTTTGCTGCGTGCACACCCGTGCAGGCACACACACACGACTATATATATCCCTGACCCCAGGCTGTCAGTGCATCTTGTCCTCATCTAGCTCTGTGTCCTTCCCACAGTGTAACATCAACTAGGTTAACTGTGGCTAATACGGCACAGCACTGCTGTCCTCACCGTCTCGTCTTATCTTTCTACGCATCCATCCACCTCTACCTATGTATCTAATCTTTCCATCCTTATTAGTTCGAAGTAGAAGAGTAATGTTGTGTTCATCAGCCACAGGATTGGAGAAGTTTTTTTATCCTATGGAGACCTAGTGATCCCAAAGGTTGGCACCACGATCATATCACAGATTCCTGATCTGAGGCACAGATACGTTCCTAAAGCCTGATGATGGATTTTTGTATGATCCTATGATCCCACAGTTTTAGCAGGAACCTGTTATATTGTAATGTTTCCAGCTGTCATAGACAGGAATAGTCCCAGGGCTTTCCATATCAATTATTTTTATATTTGAAACATATTATGTTATAATTCATCTAGGAAGGTGAATTGTGACCAAAACATCCCATCAACAACATTAAGCCTCGTGTGTTCCTGTGCAGAACACAGCCAGATGTTGACAGGACTCCTAAACAATCCCAGCAGAGGGTAGCCCTTTGAGAATACATAAAGTGGAGCTGTTACAGATTTAAATTGAATGAAAAAAAAAACACTCAATGGAAAACAAAAATTCACTTCCAGCACTCAATCCTTGATCATCCTGTCTTGTTAGTTTCATGCACAATAATTATCCAACCTTATGGACTTTATTAAAATAAGTAACAAATATGAAGATGACAGCAGGTGGTTCAGTGCTGCCAAATTAAACTTGCAGCAAAGTGACAAATCCACATATCCAGTCTTGTGTAGCTTTGAAAAGGGAACAAAAGACACTGGTCCATTCTGAAAGGATATGTACCTCGGACATATGTGAAAAAACCCTACAGCATGTAATAGCTTTGCTGTGGAAGGAACTTCAGGGTGAAAATGATCCCTGTGTTCCACAGCAAGCTTTTACAGTATTTCTCTGCAATAGTCCTGCAGAAACTACTAGAAAAGTGTGTCCCATTGACAGTGGCATTGCGGTAACTCCAGGCTCAGTATTTGATTGATAGTGCTGGAAAACTTTTGCCTCATATCAGACAGAATTGTCAACCTGTTTCACTCTGTTTCCATCTTCGTTCTGACACTGTAGCCGATTTCCTTGGGGGAGGGGGATTTGATTTTTCCCGACCAATCACTAGAGACCAATGTATAAGCCTGAATCTAATGTCATTTTAGGTCGACACTGATGCGTAGCCATGCCAACATATTGGTTCTGCCAAGTTTTTTAAAATGGCAGGGGAGCAAAGTAAAAACAAGCTATTCTGAGACGACATGTCGTCTATGCAAAGGCACAGCTGAAAATGCTTGATGAGAGCTCACTTTGGGGAATCATGCCAATGATGCTGTTTGACTAATCAATAGTTCACCCACTGCGCTCAATGGATTGATTGGTTTTATACTGAGAAACTGCTGTTTCATTTCAAAATGCCAGGCAAATTAGTTGACTCAGAGGAGTTGGCAGATCGAAAGTTCTAGACCCAGGAAATGAAATCTTGGACTCATTTTTGATAGGGCTGTCAATTGATTAAAAAACGTAACAAACAGCACAATTTGCTGTGATTAATCATGATTAATTACTTTTTACATATTTCTTTACGAATAATGGATAATTCTCTGTCAAGGGGAGAATTGTGGGTACCCATGAACCCATTTATATTCAGGCCTCAGCAGTTTTGCTTGCTTGAATTTGGCATTACTTGTCTCCTGCTTTCTGGCAAGATCAGAGAGTTAGTTTGCAGTGGTTTCGAGGTGCTCCATGGCCTGGCTACAACTACAGGAGCATGACTGATAGGCTGGCCAGCAGTTTAGGAATCAGTGTTCCAATTTATCCTAATTCTTCATATGTTGTTAAACACTTCAAAATAAAAAATGAAAGCATTAATTTTGACAGGACTACCTTAAAGTATGGATCCAGAAAAACAATAGTTGAATATTAACTTTCCTGTAACACTTTAACATACTGCAGCATTTTACAAAACACAGATGTGAGCAATAGCTGCCTTTATTCTTTAATACATGGATACAAAGAGTAGGTAAACACTCTCCAGAAGCATCATAGAGCAAGCCTCATCAAACTGATTTATTCTCCCTTCAGTTACAGTCTTTGTGCCCTTTCTGCTTCAGCCTGTGTCTTTGAGGCATAGAGGCTATTTTCTCATTTATATATATAAAAAAAGAAAAGAAAACAAACAAATAAAATCAATATATCCCTCGCCTCGTCTTGCCATCTCTGCCTTCTTAAAATCCTTCAAAACAAAGTCTGTGGTGTTCAGCCAGACTAAGGACAGCTGTCATTGTTAGGAGGTTGAGTTATTAATAAACTTGACGTGAATGTAAAAAGGCTCAGGCAGTGACATTCACAGAAAAATTAATGTGTCTGTGGCTACTCCGTCACCGAAGCTGGTGGTTTAATACAAGAAGTGAAAGCGACCATAGGGGAGAGATTTTAAAAAAAAAAAAGAAAAGGAAAAAAGAAAAAAGTCCTTACCTGAGGCGTTTTTCAGGTAGCCGTTGGAGTCCGTTGTGGTGTACATGACATAGGGACCTGGCTGGTTAACACCAAAAGGCTGAAAAAACACACATGCCAGCACCAATAAAAAAAACTGAGTATCCAAGTATCTTTTCACATCAGTTGTCTTTTGGTGAGGGTGAAAGAGGACAGGGAGAGAGCAGAGAGAGCTGAAAGAGTAATACAGACAGACGGGAGAGAGAGTGGGCAGAAAGACAGGCAGGCATGTAGTCATCACAGTGACCTTGAGCAGTTTTTCTGTGTTTTATTTTCACTAGGTGACATGGCAAATGTCTGACCTAGCTGGCTAGAATGTGACTGAGTGTAAACGAGTGTGACGGCTGCATGTTTGTGCGCCTGTGTGGGCAGATACGGAGGGGTTGTCTTATCTCTTCATTACGAAAAGGATGACAACTAATGAAGAGATCTGCAGAGCCATCCTTCGCTTTACATCAGCTAATAACGAGCTTGTTACACATGCAGACGTACACACTGCAAGAGAGACTTGGCCCTTTATGTTGTGACACTCAGCGGTCGGGTGAGGAAGGAATAGAAATGAGGTCAAAAAAAAGAAAGAGAGAGAGAGAGAGAGAGAGAGAGAGAGAGAGGGATGAGAAGCCACAGAGGAGCAGATTAGTGGGCTCAAAGACAGACGAAGAGGAAGAGAGGTGTGACTAAGAAGAAGAGGAGCAGGAGAGTGAAATGAAAAGATAGAGGGGGGTGATGGATGGGAGAGGAGAGGAGTAAAAACAGCCGCGAGCTCCACTCGTCTCCTGCATTCATCATACCTTTCACTTAGACAACAAGCGGGTGGAAGAGTAGACAGACAGAGAGCCAAAACAACTCTAATACCAGCAGCCTCTTGTTGATGTCAAAGCTAATGTGTTTTGCAAAGGGCTTTACACTGGCGAAAGGTTATTTAAGGAGAGATCCCATTGGCCGGCGCATTTCTGTCTGCACATGATCGCCCGACATTAGCTCTTCAGAATAAATAAAAACATTCTTAAAGCTAACTGATCCAGAAGTTGATTGCTACATTTCTCCAAAAGTGGATTATGGTTAAAAGCTCATGATATAGTTTCCATATCAAATTTCATACCCTTTTCAGACCGGCCAATACAAGGATATGTTTGTGTTCCTAACTAAATGTTTTTGTCTCGCATGATTCCTAGAGTGCATGGCGCTATCTGTTTGGGTCAGTGTAGTCAGCTGACCCTCAACTATATCTGACCAGGGTCAGAAGGAGATAAAATGCTACTGCTACAGTACCAGGAATGCAAATTAACTCATGATACTAACAAATAAAGAACTCGAGCCATCAAGGGGAGAGGAGGAGGACATGTGGACAGACAAAGAGAGAGAGAGGGTCAGACCTAAATGAAAGGTTAATTAATGTCATATATGACTTGTACTTCAGACTGGAGTCCTGGAAGAAAAGGGCTGTTGGATATTTAATGAATGGGTCCATTGCATGGGTGGGATGCACGTCCATCAGATCTGTGACATATGAACATCTGCCGTCTGAAAAGGCTATTATGCTGCAAGTTGATCACAAGCAACAGCCATCAGATAAAGTACTAAGGTAGAACATTGTCTGCTATATGGTGCTCAGGTAAATCAAACTCTACCTGTGAAGTCCCTGTTTGAATGGTTCCTGTTTGGAACAAGCTGATTGCTTTGCCTCTGGTACTGCTGCAGCTTTCTGAAGAACCACTCATCCAAATAACTTCACACTGCACTTCCTTGGGCCGTGAGCAATACACCTGCCATAACACGGTTGCATCTCCTTGCAGTGCTAGAGTATATGCTTCATTTGCTAACAGCTACGTAGGACCAGACTATTTCCAGGAACAAAAGTGCTCATTTTGGAAGTTACATCGCTGATGCTTGAAAATATTCTGTTGGCTGCAATCTGTTCCTGAAAGTACTTTAGTGAGTAAGGGAGAGTGAACTGTACCCAAAATGTTGTTCGTTGCAGAGCAGTTAATAAGGGATACCCTCTCAACACGCTCAACAGTGTGTAAATTGTGCTTTACTTATAAACATGTTTAGTAGATCTCTTATTCAACACTGCACTTTCTTGGGTTCTCAGTAATGCACCCACCAAATGTGATTGTATAATGATTGAAATGTTGTGGAGAAAGGCCTCTTCCATTTTTGTTAGATGAAGGACCTAGAGGTGGGATTTGGGTAAGCGTGCCTGGACTAACATTAACAAGGTGAGGGAAAACATTTGGACCAAAAACAAAAACTGTAAACACAATGCAATGTCATCTGGTAAAGCCCAGTGTGCTCATATCAAAAATGTGCAATGTGAAGATTACTTTGCAGCACTCATGACATATTTCTATGGTTTACCTGGTTACTGTTGAGCTGAAGATAAAACTGAATGCTGCAGTGGGTTATAAAAGCTTCCCTCATATATACTGCAGGGAAATGTTTTGGCATTTGTTTAGCCTATTAATCAAACTGGCCTTCCTGGACTACATCATCTCTCCAGAATATAAAGCATCATGTCCTCATTAACTTACTCACATTAAGCTGCTTTCAGTCTAAATGGCAAATTCAGTGTAATTGGTGGGCTGTAATTGATTTTTTTGATCAGGGTTTTATCAGCAATGGACTGATTTGTTGTCAGACAATACGTTCAAGTGAGCAAGGAAGTGCAGGATCTGTATCTGTAAGTATGCAAGTATGAACCGATGCTGTTTCCTTGACCATGCTTTACCTAACAGACTGTAAAGGGACTGCTTTAACCTTGTTGATGCTTGTGTGTACCACCCGATAAGAGCTGTCTGGCCTCATCACGCAAACATGAGGCCTCAGATACCTCATAAACTTTCAGTATGTGAGCAGATGGCAAACTATGCACAGATACCTGCTATTATAAAATTATGAGTACAAATCCAGTCTCTGCAGACTCCATAACTGTCAAAGTGTCCCTGAACAACGGCAAGCACCAACCCAAAATATATTCACCAAGGACAGGAGTTGCAAAACAGTTACACCTGGCATTTATTTGCCCTTGTATTAAAACAATCTAATACTGATATTTCATTAAAAATTGCCAATGACAAGGAAGAGCATGAGGTACAGAAAGAACAGGCTTCTAACTTGAAGTATGGAGAGGTGAAAATCACACACTATTTCATAGCAAAAACCTAATTTATTTTTGTGATTTCCTTATTTTTATTCATTTCTTAAGGCTGCAATAAAAGATAGGTACTTTACATATAAAGAGGAGCTTATACTGCCTTAGAGCTCAAAAACACATCACCCATTCAAATCCCCTTTCCTAATTTCCTGAATATAAAGTTGATCCTTCCTATAGACATGAAGTTTCGACCAGAGTCAGGATAATCCAGCCTATCCTTCTCCTGCTGCTGAAAAAATGCTGAGTAGTCTCTCAAGGAAGATAAAGATGTATGCAAGGACAGATAAGTGCTTTGAGTACAAGACAGTACACCCAGGGACACACACCTGGTCCTACTGGTCGGACAGATAAGAAACAACTTTACTTTTTTTATGCTGTCATGAGAAAAGTGGAGGAGAACAAAGGCAGATATTTTACCTTAACATCTTCTGGACAGTCATTGGAGCAGAGGCCGCTGAGCACTGAGGAAGACAGAGAAGACGGAGTCAGACATGTTGCTCAGCATGTGTTACATGTCTGACATTGTGATGGTGCTGCACCCTAAGGGCCACCGTACTGAATACCAACATGTGGGAAGCATAGGGGGGGTCAAAGACCCGAAGAGAAATACACTTTGCTAACATAATGATTCAACTTCCTTTGCTGCTGTCAAATCTAAAAAAAAATCCAATTCATATTAACTGTGTTTAAGCCCATTCACATTTTATTTCAGACAATTGAATTATCTTTTCGGTGTGCTAGGCAAATGTGGACAAGGCAGACAACAGAGGAAAGGAGTGAGGTAGGCTTATAAATAAATTGCCAGCAATGAGAAACATAAAAAATAAATGTGCATGCTATTAACTTTGTGCGTGTATACGTGCGTGCTAAGAGAGCATTTCACTTATTGGTGTGTACAAGCGGAGCGAGGACAAAATCCGCTGAATTGCTAATCAGTCATTAGAGAAGTGACTTTATTAGCATACTAATAGGGTCCTGGGTCTAGGTTGCCTTGATTTGCCTGATGGAGTCACGCTGAAGCCCAATACTCTGTTAATAAGGTCTGCACCCTGTGCGGTACTAAACAACAGCCAAACTCAATGCACCCATTCAAAGCGAACATCACAGCGCCCCTGGCTCTATTGTATAGGCAGTGGGCGGATGAAGCCTCAATGTTGGATTGTTCAGCACTTATTTTCCACAAATAGGTTAATCACAAACATTTACTGTACATAAAGCCTCAATCACCCTACGGAACACAAGAAAGCACTGTCATTTTGTGCACCTTTTCCCTTTTATTAAAAGCCTTTTTAAAAATAATTGCTGTATATTTCTGTGGAGCGCTGGCCGGTGACATGACCGTGACATCCAGCTGGCATTCAAAGCAAACTGTCCAACCATTCATTGCCCATAGCCTGCAGTTTGTTTTTCTCCATGTCCACTCAACATCATGGTTCATCTATTAATTCGACTACATTCTTTGGTTAATTTATAGTACTAGGCAGCACATCATTAAACAGTAATGATGGTAACTGGTAGAAAAAGCTTAAATAGGGTTAGGGTTATATATCCACACTGACAGTGTTCTGATTGTTTCAGTTTCAACTCTGAGGGACACTTGGCTGAGCACACAACCCACTCTGTTTTCATTTGTACAAGTCTATTTGTATTTCTACTGCCCGGCTTGTAGTGAAAAGGAAGCCACGAACAACAAACAAACCTCAAACTTTCTCTATGTTGTTCCCCTCTACAACAATCTACCTCCAGTTTCACAATGTCCTTTCAAACTTCAACAATGTGCAAGTAAAACTTAGATTCATAATATTAATAAAATAAATTAATAAAATGAATACTCAGTGGCAATTATGCATGTTGTTATCTTGTGTACCTTTTATGTAGTGATGCTATTTTAGGATTTTGGATGAAAATGGTCCGCCCGTCCTTTAGTGCAGTCCAGACTGAAATATTTCAACAACTATAAATATGGTCCATTCATTCGGATGAATTGTCATGAATTAATTACACTGTGTGTGAAGAGTGAATGTGAATACATTAGAATTACATAAATATACTAATATGATTGTTAAGTAATTAATATAACACTAAAGTCATACAGTTATGTTAAATTTTCCTTTTCATTTATGGTTATATCATTAATTAATATTACAATAATTAATATATTACTAAGATATTAATTTATACCAGTAATTTGTCCATCTTGAGGATAGTGCATCTGTTGTGGACAGATGCAGATGAAGTCAGTGCCGGAGCCATTATGTCAAACTGTGCTCCTTTCAGCCAGCACCCTGCTAATGCTCCTTTGTTCCATCATACACTTATATAACTGAGGTTATAGGGATAAATATTGTTCAGCGATCTTGTTTACATAAAGTGTGGTTTCAGTTGTGTGGGTGATGCTGTAGTGCCCGGGGGTTTTTGCTAGGCTGGTCGGAGTCAAAACATCCAGGACCATTTTTCTATTCACAGTTCGTCCGTGCCCTCTGCCATCACTTTTTGTGAATAAACAAGAGGATTTTTTTTTTCTCTTAAAGCTTTGATTTAAAAAAGAAACTGCATACATGTGGCAAGGGCAAATTTGCTGCTTTGAAGTTCACAAGCTTATTAATTATGTGCCTGAGGCTGAATTCAGATGGAGCTCCCATCAAAGACAAACATTTGTTCCTTGACCCTAACTGACCACGATGCGTATGGAGCTGCTACTTAACATCTTTGATGAACAGGTTTCAGTTCAGTTTCATCACAGAAAAAAAATGCTTTAATTCTTATCAACTGCTTTGTTGTTGTCATTTAACATTGTTTTTCAAACCATGTTTAGTAACCACATAGGTATTCTAGAAAATTACAAACAGCAGGGCGACAGAATGTTTTCAAGTCAAGGATATCAAAACCGACCTGCAGTGACCACAGACCATTCAGCATTTAATGAGACTGTTAAAACTCTGTAATGGCTTGAAAGAAATGACTGCTGTGCCCATAGCCCAAGGCTTTCTCTAACTTATTCTATGGCCCTAGAAGCTGGGTTAAGTTGAATAATGCTGAATGAAACATCCAAAAAATAAATAAATAATAATAATTGCGTTATTTTAATATTTAAAAGATCAAAGCACATAGGTGCGTCAGTGGAAGCCTGTCCTTGTGCACCACGGTGTGCAGAATCAGCCCTGTGTGCAATTATATTGCTTATCAACTCTGAGCAAACATCACATCAAACATCACAGGCTTTGGACCAAAGTCGCCTATGAAGGGCACAGATGATCAATACATTGTAGGGATCAGATTATTCATTGCTTGTTTGAATTTCACACTGTTTGGGGTCAGGCCACCGGGACCACTGTCACTGACACTGTAGATCAATACCGCACCGGGATTAGACTGTCATCTGTTTAAAGTCAGCCCCCTTTGGGATTATAGGGACAAAGAACATAGGACATTAGACTGTAGCATGATTTAAAGCCACAACACCACCATCTTACTGTACGTTACCAGAATATTGACAGGAGTACAAGAGAAGTACATTACAGTCTACACACATTTTTTTTTTTTTTTTTTTACCATTTAAACATTTGAATAAAATTTTAACCTGATGAAGGTCTTTATCAAAAAACACCATTATTAAATATTTCTGACTGCAAGTGAAAAGAACAGTGCACAGGGGTATTTTTTTATTCACTCTGTGAATGCTACACTGGCCTTGGCAGAGATCTGTGCTCTCCAGGTGCCAGTCTACTTTAAACAACAAGCGGTTGGTGGTAACACGCTACATTTACTCCGCTACATTTTGGTTAAATTGTACTTGTCAGGGTAGTTTTATTGCAACATACTTTTAAGTTTGACTTGAGTAATTTGTGAAGAAGAAACGGTACTTTTACTCTATGACCTGTTTGTTTTGGTTTGTCAGAGACTTCTGTCACATGACTCTGCTTCACCATACAACATATGTATTTAGTTATTTAGTTTAGTTATATTTGGGCTGAAGTTGCACAATTCTACAATTTATGCCAAGGATTAAACCTAAATGTGATTTCCATGTTGCTGTTGTGGAGTTGCTGCCCAGCACATACGGTCGCCATCGTTATTCTGTGGAATGCTTACTGGACAAAGCAATAGCATGAGCAGATCAAGGAGGTAGTCGTTTCCCTAACCTCCATTTTACACAGAACCATTTTCATAAGTTGGCACCATTACAATTGTTTAGATTTAGTGACCTAAAATATTTATGTGTGGACGGCTAAAACATTGGGGAAGAACAAGAGGATCTCCAACTTGTCAAAACGACCCACATGAGCATATTACAGTTCACGGCACAGAGCGCAGTGTAGTGTTCTACAAAAGGCCACAGTTTTGTTGAATTTAGGCTGCAAACCGCTCATCTAGGTTTAGTACAAAAAACTTACAAAAAAGTTCTGGGTAAGGCATCACAAAAGAATCAAATCAATTAAATCCACATCAATTAAATTGATGAAAAAGCCAGAAGTGAAGTAGTTACAAGCATGACATGACTCTCGGTCGTGACGCAGTTGCATAAAACGTGATGTACACAATGTGAGGCGTGGAAGTTCAGTGATGTTTTAATCACATCATTAACTTTTTTTTTTCACATGGGACACAAACCCTGTTTTCCGGGATGAAAGTCCCATGT
>JAOWBC010000001.1:26684833-26695262 GCA_028566105.1 Hypoplectrus providencianus
TGTGTGTGTGTGTGTGTGTGTGTGTGTGTGTGTGTGTGTGTGTGTGTGTGTGTGTTTGGGGCCATCAGCTCATTTGTGCCTCCCACTGTTCCAAGAATAGTTGATACATTTAAATATGTGCCCTGCTGGTGGTTATTTTCCTTTTGATGCTCTGATTAAAAATGTTTAAAAATCAGACATTCGGATTATAGCCGGTGGAATGATCCTGTGTCGTGACCTCAGTTAGCCACCAACAAGAAAAGTCCACTTTGAGTTTGGCAGCTGATTCATGCTCCTTTGAACAAATGGTTGAATGTTTGGGGTTATATGGCCATTTTCTGTTGAGACTGTTTCAGAGAGGTGTTGATACTGTATGCTCAGTTTGTGGTGCTATTCAGCTGTACCATAAAAAGGTGTTTGTGTGAGTCTGATGTCATTAATATGGATGGGGCAGACAAAACGAAAGAAAAACCAGTCAGTACAACACAATACAATTCCAAAGAACCACTGCAGTGTCCAAAATGACTTTACAGTTGAAGTAATACCTCTCCTTAACACATATACTTTACTTTTACAGCAGAGCTACAAATCTATAATAACTTCCAATGCTCTCTGCAAATCCAGAGAGGGAAACATTTCATATTTCACTTGTTATTTTATTTCTTTCTTTCTTTTTTTTTTTTTTTTACAAAAGAAAAATACCAGTACATGTATACTGAAATATGTGTTTTTCTATTGCAATGTGAGGCAATTCCTCTTGCTGAAACAAACTATGGAGGTCTGTTTTTCTAGATTAAAATATAAACACACGTTTAGAGTCACAGCTATGCCAGTGTGACCAGTGCAGATCTGTGTGTTTGTGTGTCTGTGTGTGTGGATCCTAGAAAGGCGTGGGGCCAGATGCTGGAGGTTTAAACTATTCATGAATGTTAAACAGAGAGAGCAGGTGCAGGGGAGAGTCATCAGAGAAACACTCACGCTCACCAGAACTGCCTCTAATTGCTCTTAATACGACCAGCATGTCTGAAAAACACAAGCACGGCCTATTACCAATTAGTCAGAAATTTATCACACAAGCTGTGATGTCACTGATGTGAGATTCCTTCAAACCAGCTGGGCACACCACGTGACCACAGGTAGTGCGACCTGCTCTAGGGGAGGCAGGCGTAGAGGGGGTCAATGTTATAGGTCACCTTAATGATGTAGCAAGAAGTGGGTGTCTGTGACAATTCCCATAGGGGAAATAATTTGAAATTAATTAATTAGTTATAGAAAAATAGGAAAGAAGTAAAAAAAAAAAAAAAAAAGAATTCAAACATCTCTCCTTTACTTTAATTTCAGTGCGAGTGGACTGTAATATAATTAAATAAATTCACAGAATAAAATATTACTCTTACCTTTTCTGTCAATAGTTATGTTTTGGTGACACTGTTCAGATCAGTTCATTCAATTTGCCTGATCAATTTTTAGTTGTACAACTTTCCAGTCGTTGTAAGTTAATTATGTTTATTTAATGTTGTGTGGTGTGTATTATAAGGGTGTTAGAATCCAGCGATAGTATGCGTGACGTACGTCACCCATTAAGTTCACTGGTACCCCTTGTCGGTAAGTTTAGTTTAATTTGTGTTGAAATGAATGTGTTACTTTACAAAACAACTGAAGCTCTAAGGTTGTGGTTATGTTTTTGTGTTTATATTTTGAGTTGTTTCCACCATATTTTCCTGACAACCCTTCCAGAGGGGAGTTTACAGATCCTTGATAGGATCAGGTAAAATTCTGGACATTAGTTGACTCCATCACCAAGTGCAAAGAAGTTGTTTGGACCTGTGAATTACATTACAAAACTACTGAACAAGTGGTGACCTTGCATGTCTAGAGAAAAGAAAGGATAAAATGTAGTTGTGTGCCCCATTAAATGTGTTCCCAGACATTATTTTAATTTATAAGTTTATATTTGCTTTATCTTTTAGCTGTTTGTTGAAAGCCAGCAACTTCCGAGATTAGATAATAATGATAGGGAAATTTAATTCATTAAAAGGTATAAGAAGTATTTTAATTTTTTGATGATTTGATTTATCTGCTATGTTTCACAATAATAGAGTTTTTTTCACTAGGGTTTGCCTCTTGTGTTTGGTTCTGGTCATTTGCTGCGGTTAGCAGAATCAGTTTCAAAGCATGCTCGTGCTGCAAATGATCCCTCTTGGGAAACTGAAGAGAGGCAAGTTTTCAAGTCAATCGAAGGCTGTTGTAGGCCACAGAGATAATTGGGAAAGGTTTATGTTTTCAAGCTATGCTGCAATCTGTTTTCACACTGGCAATACCAAGCTGTTAATACATGTAAATGGCTTTGCAATGTACCGTTCAACTCTAACCTGCTCGCTCTCCAATGCCTTAAATGTGGTATTTTTGGTATTTCGACACAGAGTCACTTGCACTGACTTACTGTAGTGAGCAGAAGTGAGTGGAGGTCAGCGGTAATTATGCTCCTCTACATACAGATGGAGTCATAAAAGCAGGGGAGTGATAAACCTAGGTTGAATATTTTTCAGCAGATAAGAGCTAGCTCGGAGCTTTAATGCAACACTGCCCAGTCAAGCTCTCATTAAATGACCGTTGAGTGATGTTGCAATGCAGTTTAAGAGGCTGACTGTCTGCCATATGGGCGTAAAGCTTGGCCATGATTACTGCCATCCAGAGTGGATGGGAGTGCTGGAAATGACCACTGTGTGCTGGCTGGCAAGGAGAAGAGCAGAAAGAGAGCGAGATAGAAGAAGCTGCTGCCAGTAAACACAATGTTAGACATGGGTGCACATAATGGTATACTGTCCCATGCAGACATGCACATTTGGACACATGCACAGAGGTGGAATCACTGTTCTACTTTAAAAACATGCCAGGAGCAATCATGGTAATGTCAAGAGATCTATTGACTCTGACAGTAACCAACGAGAGGCCACGGGCAGTGGGGAGAGAAAGAAATTAAAGAGAAAATGAAAGACGTGCAAGTAGTTTGAATGAGTATGTGAACATTGCTGTAGGTCTTGATCTAAAATGACTAGGGGCTTATTAAGTAATAATTCAGAGAATCACTGTCAACCCAAAGTCTGCTGTATACTGATGGGAAAAGCAATAAGTAAAAAAAAAAAAAGGCCATTCAGAGAGAGCTGGTTTGAAGAGATATTGATTTAATAGGTATCATCCCATGTCAGCACTTATTCTCTGAGCAGGTGGTCATGTTTTCAAATGGTATTTTCGCTTTTGGTATTTTGTCCGTGAGGCAAATTAATTCACTGGTGACTTATCTTTACACCGTCCTTTGGTCTGTGTTCAGCACTGGCATGATGTTCTCTCTCAGGACAGAGTGAGGCCTTTGCTGGCCAGCAGCCTTATCAGCAGAGCACTGTGCTGATGCTGGCCCTGAGGCAATCAGTGTACTGTCTGTTTCTTCTTTTCTTGGTCTGATTAGATGAGGAGAGGGGGAAGAGCACTGAGAATACCAAGAGCATCTAGACAACACTGCAAAAATGCAGATACACAAACACTCACGATGTCTGTCGTGTATCAGGTTAAAGAGTAATGTGAAGGCTCTGCCATACATGATTGCTGCTGATTAAACTGGAGATGTTATTTTGATCTGCCAGTCAATGTTCAATACCCAGAAGGAGTCTGGATGAAGAGCAGAGGTTGAAGAAAAATGCTGATGAAACAATGAAAGATGGTCTATAGGGCTGTGATAATAACTTTTGCACCGTTATCACCAAAATCCTTTTTGTACGGTCAATCTCCTGTTATTCCCTTTCGCAGTGGCTTTGAAGTTGTTAGGTTTGGGCTGTTCTTGTCCATTTACCTGATTTCATGGTCTTCATTAAACAAATGACCATTGGAGCTCTGGCAACCAAGTAGCACCAAAAGCAGAAAAATGGCGGATTGTACAATGAGTCACTGCACAGCTTGCTTCTTCACAGCAATGAGAAAAAGCCATATGGTCTAGACTGGTCTCTCAAAAATACCAATACAAGACGTTTGTACAGGCAGCAAAATATCACTATTTTTTACCTTTTAGACTGCTGTCCACAGCCATCTTCCTGACATAGTTACATTGTGTCTGGCAATGCAAAGTAAGACATTTTAGTATAACTTACATTGATTTTACGCAATTGTGTATCAAGTTTCTTTATCCAACTTAGGCTTTTTACGTAAATTATGGTAGTCACTTCACACTTGTAACTACTTTACTTCTGGTATTTATGTACATTTATTTACATTTACTGTCTTTTATAACGCCAATCCAGGATGTTTTGCACTACATAGGTCAGTGGTTTTGTAGCACAAATTCAGACTCTTTTGAAAGACTCTCATATAGGTTGTTATCAGTGGTACTGACAATCAGTCTATTTAATCAAGTTCAAACCCTAACACATGATGACACCACAACAACATGTGTATTGTATGCATGCAATCCCTTAAACATATGAAAAAGAGATGCTTAATCAAGCAGGATTCATCAGTCCAAATTAATCCTGCCAAATTAGTAATTAATTAAACTCAGTCAAATCAAACCTAAGTGTTGCATTCCAGCTGATTCTTCGTTAATTTATACATTTCCTGACAACAATCTTGATTGTGTCCCTAAAACATTAGCTAATGGCAGTGATATGTGATGATCATATTGTGTGAACATATGGCAGAACAAAAGCGGATAATGATGACTTCGACTTAATGTAGCAAATTTGCAGACAACATCACGAAGCTGAACAGCAACAGCAGAAGACATAAAATCAGTGTTTTCACAATAGAGCAGAGGGGGAACACTGCGATGTATGTCATTTTTTCTCAGTAAGACGAGACAGTGCCTCCCGTGTTTTTTTTCTTTCATTTCAGCAGTATTGCTTGAGAAATTTGGAGGAAATCATGGGCCTCCTTGAGGATATTAAAGAATATAATAAAAAGTAATCATATCTTTTTTGAGCAGCTACAATGACTCTGTGAAGCTACAATGAATAGCCAACCTGAGAGAAGAACTCCTTAAATAAATCATGAAGCAGTTACTCCTACCTGGTGGCTGAGGAAGTTTTGACATTTAATCACTAAATATAACAGAGAATTTGAATAATGTCAAGTGTGTCTTTATAGTTCAATCTGTGGCCTAATGTCCTCCCAGTCATACAGAGCACTCCTAAGTCGAAATAACTTGATACTGACGTTCGCTGGATCAAATGTCAACATATTAACGCTGAATTAGGACTGCATGTGTATGTGTGTGTGTTGGCTCAGAGAGCCAAATGACCTAGTTAATGGAGATGAAGACGATGATGGGATTTGTGCTTGTGAGGTAATCTGATACCTTTAATGGTAGTGAGGGGAAGGATCCAGCATACAAATAGCTTTTTATCAAACTGCGGGAATAGCCAGCCCATGTACAGGCAGCTTATTGCTGCGTTCTGCATGCTTGCACACACTCACACACACACAAACACACACACTAAAGCACATGCATAAAAACCAGGACGGGCACAAACATAGACCCCCAATGTAAAATGGCTCTCCTGGCTTTGCTGATGACTAAAGTGAAAAAGCGGCAGCATGCTTGCAGACTCCCATTGATTCAACTTGGCGGAGAGAGCTCCCGCTTCATTAGGCCAAGAAATTAAAATGTGGGCGGCCTGCGGTGGAGGTGGGAGGCGGTGGTGGGGTTTACGAGATGATGTGGGGAGGTGCAGTAACATCGACAGACAACAAGGATGTCTAAGGCAATAAAAAGGAAAAAAAAACCACACACACAAAAAACAGGCGTGTAATGAAGCAATGGCTTCATGAGGCCAACGATATAATGAGTGCAATGCTTATCACATTAGAACTGGCATATAAAGACAGCATGGGACTGCGCAGTGGAGGAGTGGGTGATAAGGGTACATGACTACTACATGGCGAAGTAAAAGTTAGGTCTGTATTGCTATACTATGGGGAACTGTGTGATCTCCGGGTTGATAAGGGTCTACATGTATGTCATGTTATTGTCTTCAGCGGTAAAGTGTTCTTCCCTTAAATGTAATTAGCAAACACAGAATTTGCTGGTTTGTCAGCACAGGAAATGAGAAAAAGGAGGTTTTTATGGTTGAGCCATTGTTATTATTTGACCCCATCACAGACCCTTTCCTTGAACAACCCTTATGATAATCTATCATGATATTGTATCTATTTTATGCATTATAGCAGAACAATGGTAATGACTGTGACAGGAGGCTTTTACATAATGATGAGCTCAGTGGTCATGGACAGTGGGCTTCTTTGGCCCAATGCTAGTAAATATCCTAACATAAAAAGGCCCAGTCGAAGTAGAATTCGGTTTCAAATCACACTGAACTTGTGATATGATCAAAATGGCAAAAACAAAAATTTCAAACTAAAAGTGCATTCTGTCGTTATACAGTATGATCATGTTTATATTGAATTATGTGAAGTTTCAATGTTATTTTGTGACAATGAAGCTGTTTGCACTTGCTAGTTCTAGTTTTTCAAAGGCTCCCTCCAATATCTCATCCATTTAGCAAACTGTTACTGTTACATATGCGGAACTATTAGTTGTTCCTATTTTCAATGTACCCACGGATGCTATCAATGAAATGCTGGGATGCTGAAGAAAATGAAAAAAAAAAAGTGTGATTCTCAGACAAGTTCTGGTGTTTAAAAGGAGCATAATTTTTGTGCTCTCTAAGAAGATTTACAGATGTTTAGTTGCAAAAACATTGGAGTGATTTTGCATGCAAATTGCAGCAATCTGGTACCTTTTAAACATCTTAACTGCCTTAATGAGCCGTGTGTCACAACCACTGCTGCTGCAACTGCTGTTTTGGTAAGCTGGCCAAACTACACCAACTAACTTCCTGCTGTTTTCAATACACCAGCTTGCATAAGTCCCTTACAGCTCATGAATAGTCTTCATGCCTCCCCTCACTAACCGGTAGAGAGTATGCTTTACAGTTAGTGCTGAGAGGTGGGGATAAGTATAAAGCTATTTCTCAAAGTGTTGAAGTGCTCATTTAAATTGTAGTCTACAAAATCAAGCAAAGTTGTTCCTCACATGGACCCTGTTGGAATCAATGTGTTCCAAAATTCATATAGTTAATCACCTCTTTGTTTTCAAACTGGCCATCAAGATTGTGTCCAAATGTAGGTGGAGAGCTATTTATTGAATCCAGCTAGATGTTAAGGTTCACTTGCTCAAATCTCAGATCATAGACTTTGCGACATATTCTTTTAGTTATACCTTTTTAACCTAAGCATGGGAGGTGGTAGTCTTTCCATTGCTTGTAAGCACTGTTTTGGTTCAAAGGCCAATGGAAGTGTCAGAACTACAGAGATGATGCTGCGACTCACTGTTTCACTCATGTTTCACATTGTAATTACCTGTCCAAAATACGTGTATATAAATGTTTTTTTTGTTGTTGTTGTTGTTGTTTTTTCTTATAGGAAGGAGTGAATAAGGTCATTGTTTGTCAGTGGAAAATGCAATTAGAATGAGAGCCAGAGATGGAGTGAGACCATATGTCTCTGTGTCAGCTGGGCAGGGTGGGGACACAGCTACCTGCTGTCAGTGTCACCTCTTTGTCCACTGACTGACCGGTGGACTGGGATGACTGGGAGGAGGCTGTCTGGCTCACACTGGCTGCCCTTACACCGTCTGGGCAGCAACAACGGCCAGCTGCTTGGTCTTCATGGGGGCGATATGTGTGTTTCGTATTTGTATATAAGTGGGGTGTGTTAGCAAGCGAACAAATACACACAGAAATGTGCATTGAAAATATACATGCAGTATATGCACATTGAGAACGATTCAGAGGGAGCCAAGTTTGACAGCACTGAAGAATTTAAGAGGAAAGAAAAGGTTAAACAATGAAGCATGACCCTGTGCCAAACAAAAACTATAATTGTTATTATGTGCTGTTGATCCAATTTGCATGCTGCTGCATTGGAAGCATATCCACAAGTTAACACAATGGAATTTCTTTGCTTTTGTCGTCAGACACCTGAAAATACAGTAAACTTCAGGGAGCACAAAAGAACAGTAACAGCACACCAAAAGCTGATCAATTCCTGCCCCCACAGAGCCAGAGGATGTATCCTGTGGTCACACATTGCCATTTAGAGTCACACACTCACTGTTAGAGAAAAGCGGTTCTTTTGTCCGTGTGTGGTTCTTTCAACACACACAGACCCAGAGGCTGACTCACTGTATATGTTTCCATTTAGACAGGTTAAGAGGCTACAGGATAGTAATATCCACCCATTTACACATGCAGGCAGGATCAGCACCATTCTGACAGCATTGTGTTGGAATTATAGCTTCTGTGAAGCATTGAGTCAAGGCCAGGGTATTATGAGGAGGAAGAAGAAGATGGAGGAAGAAGAAAAAGATGAAAAAAGAAATACAAGTGAGGAATATAGGATGGTCCATCTGCAGAGTGAAAAGTTATTATTAAATCTTCAAGAAATGTGTCTTGAATCAACATGGCACAATGCTTGTAACAGCGGCTTACAATCATGCCCAGCAGTGGTAAGTGATCACATATAAAAAAAAAAAGGAGAATAAGAGATGGCTAGAGTGAACTTATGGGGAAGTGTGCAAAAGTAAGTTTTGAGCAGAAAGAGAAAGAACAATGAAGGATAAGAAAGAAAAAGGATAAAGCTGTTGGAACATTATGCTGGGGGTTTGTCTTAAGAGTAATTGGGAGTATATTTCAGTATTATACAAGCATGTTGCAGGATCCTGATTAATTTGACTCGATATGTCAGGAAAATCGTGAGAAGTCTAACAATACTATACCAGAATGTTTGTCTGAGTTAATCTGATGCTGATTATTCAAGAGTGGTGAGTCTCCATGTTCTGATTCTGACTGAAACACCATGATTTCTAGTTACAAATATAGGCATATGTTGTTGGCCTGAATATTTCTGGCCTATTCCTGTGAATGTGTACTGCTCAGGAAGTCATTTCTTCCAGCGAATGTAAACAGACCTAAGTCCTTTTTTTTGTTGGCTTTCCTTTGCCACAATGTCCTTGACAGGTGTAACACCCACGGGCGTGCAATTACATTACTTTCTGCAGTAAAAATCCAATTGTGTTACAGAATGTGGCAGCAGAAAAGGGAAGGTGCAAAGTACAATAAATGTGATCAGTGTGCATCTGCAACGCCAAGAGAATGAAGCAGAGAGATTGTTGGAAGCCCCCATGCGGTTTCTTTCAATATGGTGAGCTGAAGGCCTGGAGCTGCTGCAGAGGTAGAGGTAGAGGCAGAGCTGTGGCTGAGACCACAGGAAGGAAGGAATGAATTGCTGTTTGGAGATGAACTATAGACACACACTAGTTTCGACTCAGCGGGACTACCGTGCACACCCGAAGGCATCTCATGATATCTTTGCCTGTATACATATCACTAGTGTTATTCGCTCTCTGTTCTTCTTTCCTGCCCCTCCCACCCTTTTCCCTCTGATGGGATGTTCCCCTCAAAGTGGCAATGAAGGGACAGGAGATATAGCTTTTTCAATCCCCCTTCCGCCACCTCCTCTTTCATATATTTTTCAGATCCCCTCCTTACCTTCAACAAGCTGCTTTTCTTTCATTTTCTCTCCCTTTTATCCTACCTTCTCCCTTCTGTTTTGCCCCTCTCCAACTCTTCTCCTTCTCTCTTCCATCTCTCCCTCTATTTCGGCTGTTGTTATCAGAGGGCAGATACCTCTAGGGGAGACATCTGCTGACTAGCTGCTCAACTGTAATGGAGCCACACACCCACAAACACACACCTACAGCCCACACATGTCATGTAAGATCAAGCATAATTACTGGCTCATAGAGTGTTTACACCACGAATAATGATGAGCAGATGTCACCGATGCTGCGATATAAACATGCAGACTGCATGTGTGTTGGTTGCAGTGGAAGAAGGTTGTCATTCTGATTGCATATTAATATCATCCCTCCCAAAAGCACAGACGCTTAGGAAGGAGCCTGTTTCCTCCTCGCTGTGCTCACCCTTCCCTCTCCGCTCTCCCTGACAGTGATGACTGTCTCTCAAACACATCGCGACACAGAACACAACATGTGTTCACTTCATCCATCAGTGCAGATAAGTCCTCTCCCTCTCCTCCCTTCAACACTCCTCCTTTCACTTCTCTCACTTCAATCATTTTTTTGTTACTGACAGGCAAACAAAAGAAGGCATGTCCACAGGGAGTGTTGCATCTGTGTGTGTTTCTTTTGTCTGCACATGTGTGTGCGGGGGCGGACATGCAGATAAGCCTGTAATATTTCTATTTTGGACTGGGAATAAAAAAAAAAGTGCAAGCTCGTTCTCTGGTGGCAGAGGAAGGGAGAAGAAGGAGTAGAGGCTTCTGCCAAATGGTAGGATGCAACTGAAAAGAATCATACGAGATGCTACGTAGGTGGTGGTGG
>JAOWBC010000001.1:26697294-26710106 GCA_028566105.1 Hypoplectrus providencianus
ATATATGAAGAAAACAGATCCAGGAGGATGTTCTTTCTCATCTGTTACTGATATGTTTCTCTTCTGGATTAATTAAAACTTTAACATAAATGTCCTGCCTGGACTGGCTGCATCAGCACTATTATGGGCAAACACGTTGACTTCATTTAAAATCATAAAATAAATCTAGAAAAATCTGGGTGTAAATTGAGAAGTTTGGCCTTACTTTTTACATCTGAAATACTGAAAGCAAGATACCGAAAAAAGGGTAAGACGACTGAACACCGTGCAACTCGTATGTACTGGTTCAAATGTGAACAAAATCTGACCCGTTCTGTAACAGACAATAGCAATAATTTGTGATATTTGGTTAAAAATGATGTCATGGCTGTTGAACGTGCATTTTATGACTGCAGATTTTTAAGCATATCAACACAGGAAGATTACATAATGCTTATCAACATTCAATAATAAATAAACATATCTATATTCTGGCAAAATGTAATTTAGTGATCCATTCATAGGAAAATGTTAATAAACAATTAAACCTGTGAATATCTGATATTTGGTGAACTGCACAGCTTCTGAGAGCTGGCCATTTCACAAAGACAATGCACATGCTCTGTGTGCTGGGAGGCTGGCATGTAAAGCAACACCACACATAAATTGGCGAAACTGCTTCCAGGCTTTTCAAGGCACAGTTTATCTGAATCCTTTTCAACAGGGCAAGTGCAACACTCCCAAACAGATGTTGTGCCATGTGGAAGGGGAAAACTGAATGACACTGATGATGAATGGCAGTACAAAGCACGGGAGGAGGAGAAGCTGAATGTGGCTGTCAGGGGCAACTGAGCAGGAGGAGAGAAAGTGAGACAGATAAGGAGATAGACTGCCAAATATAATAAGTCAACATGTGTCTGTGGCACTCTTACATATTTAAAGTCATACATGAAACATACATGTCCAGTGGTCTGTGATTGGAAAAATAAAACTGTATTTATGTCAAAAGTTGAAGTTTAAAAACACATTAAAAAATGTTTAAAAATCTGTAAGGGAAAAGTCAAACCAATTAAAATATAACATGTAGCTGGTGAAAAGAGTGTATGACGCGGGGAGATTTTGGTGCTAGTTTTAAAATGCACAGGTGGATTCTCTAATGAATGTAAAGACAAAAAGTTTCTCTCACAGTGTCGACGGAGATAAAGAGAAAGAGAAATAATTAATTATGGGATACAAATTCAGGAAGCTCTATGGATGAAACACTGCAGTTCATTCATATTTAACTGTGTCCATTTCCAAGGCAGTGATTCTCATAAATTTAACGTGATCTCCCACTGCAATCATAATGGAATTACACATCGAGTTTATAGTTAATTTCATTCCCCGGCTGCAACTAACTACCATCTTTATTATGCATTATGATTTTACTTATTTGGTATATTAAAAGCCATAAGTCAGTGCTTTGATTGAGTAAAAATCCCTTGGAATGGTATGAAATGAAATAAAGATATTTATTTAGCAGTTAATTGGTCTTGGGTACTAGGTTGGTAAAAACTGGTAAAATGTTTATGTTTCACATTATAGATATTGGTATAGGACAGTTTGTTTTGTTTCTTAACTGTCTGCAGTACAAGTTTCTCTTTTCTTTTATTTTATCAATTGTGTTTATCAATATGCATCATGGCAAATTAATTTAATGTTAAAATAAAAAAAAAATCCTTGCAAAAAACTGTTTCTGATACTGTGTCTGAGGAGAAACAAGTCAAGAAAACAATGATGTTATCATGGTTATCTGGTTTGGGCTTGGGGAAAAACAATCTCACAACCCACTGTCCACTCGTCTGAAGAAGATGTCGTCTCTGGAGGAGACGGGGGTCCCCCTGGATATCTGACTGATGGATATTTGGGCTAAGACTTTTTCTTCCATGTAGAGGCTATTGTTTATGGTTTACTTAGCTACTAAAGAAGTGAGAATGGTGTATGAGTTGAGAGAAAAAATCTCTGACCAAATTTTTTCTCTGCATATGAATGCAAACAAATATAAAAAGAGTATGGTCCATGGTCCACAATACTACTACGAACCTGGGCTCCAACATTTTCACCTGTTGCTTACAGGGCCCTCATTCATATGCACATATCAGTTATAGAGACTGCATGGAGCTGCTTTGTCTGAAAGACGTAAGGCGTGTTGGGTCTGACAATAAGACACGATCAAGTAGCCTGAAGGGAAATGTGGGATTCAGTGCTTTTGGAACCACAACTATGCCGAGAGCAAAAAAAAACAGATATGTCTGACCATTTTTCTTTAATCTATTGGAAATGGAAGTTTCTGGAAATGCAAAACTTTAATGTTTTTGACAAAATGTCTCAAACTCCAATCTGTCTAAATCTAAATGGAGCATAACTTAGCAGACACTGGGCAGAGGCGGATGCAGTGTAGTAAGTACCTAGTGCTTAACATATTGTAATGGTTTGGGCCAAAACAGCAACTTGTTCTTAGGGAAACATTTGAATATGGGCATTGTCTAATTAGTTACTGTGGGTGTTCTTCAGTGTAGAAAGATGTGTCCACGGTGGCAAACTGAAAGGAGAGAAATTAAGGAAAAGGGAGAGACAGTGAGAGACAGAATGAGTGCTAATTCAGTCCTACAGCGACTGTCACTCACCATTCTGTCTCCGACTGTCGGTTCTGCTACACAGACACACAAACACAGCAGCGTGTTCCTTCACTCGATCCCACCTGTCCTTACCTCTACGAATACTTTCTTCTATCTATCTATTCATCTGTCTCTCTTTTATTCCTTTTATGGTCTCCTTCACCCGTCTCCACTCGCCCTCCTCCCCTCTCCTCTTCCTCTCCCAGCTCACTTCACTATCAGTCACTCTCGCTCTCCTATTACTCCTCTCCCAGTCTTAATGCCTCCGTTTCTCTGTCCATCTCTCCGCGTCTTTATTCACCATCATTCTCTCCCTCCCTCACGCTTTTCATCCCTCAGTCCTGCTGACAATGCGTGGTGTGATGGAGATTGGCTGAGAGACGCGCGGAGGGTGGAAACTGCAGGTGTGGGTTGGAACGAAGAGGGCGCAGAGGAGAGGAGAGGCCCGGGAAGGACGGGGGCGAGCGATGGAGAGAAAAAAAACCCCCCAGAGAAAATGGATAAAGACAACAAGATGAGAGAGACACAAAGAGACAATATACAGGGGCCGTGCATATGTGTGTGGTGACACATTGGCATTCATAGACTGTAACACAGCACCAATAACAATGCAAATCACAATATGCACACGCACAAATGCACATGCTGGAAGGCTGCCAGAAGCCTGTGTCTCTACGATCGCTGGGATCTGATAGACATCTGTGTGTTTTCTGTCACTGTGTGCATTAAGGTGTAGTCGTAAAGATAAATGTGTGTCATGTGACAAACATCAGGATAGAACACGTAAAACCCCAGGTTCGCATTCTCAGCCTGGGAAGTCTTTCACGAGGCATATCATTCTTAATCCCTCCATAAGCCATTAGTCATTTCATAAAAAGAGCTCCTTGTCTTTAAAGTATCTCTCTCACATAACGTGCTAGCTTATAACCCACTTACACTGGTCGGAAGCCTAAGGAGTACATTCATTTAACGTTCATTTCTGCAGGAAAAGGTTCACTCAGCATGAATCATTCATCAGAAATCTAAATTGTCACGCTGCATACCTATATGTGTGCAGGTGGATTTTGTTCATCTGCCAGTTGTGAAGGTAAACTAACACATCTTTCTTTGTTTCACAGAAAATGGGAACATGTAAATATTTAGGATTAAATTTAATTTTACAGTCTCCAAACAAGGCAAAGGCAAACAATGTTCTATTGTGCAAAATCATGATATGGGGATTTTAAAATAACCATCATTTACTGCAGATGTTTTCAAACGAAGACAACTGCGCCTCCCCATGAAACTATTATGGGATGTATTCTTTGTTTGGGGGAACATTCATGATAAAAGTTTTAGAACTACAGCTCCCATCGCTCTGGGGAAGTTAAAACGTTATAGGCCACATCATAATTTGTTTCTTTTTAGAATTTAGAAACTTTTCCATTACAAAAATTTGGTCACACCTTCTCATTCAGAGGTTTTTCAGAGAAAGTTCAATCAAAAAATAAATTCAAAATGACTTTATTAATCCCCAAGGGGAAATTAATTCGTCTGATTTAGCTCTGAAGTTCTGAGTTTAGAGTAATATAAATGACACCAAAATTATCACTGGACACATACTGGTTTATGAAGTAGAAAAGTGTTGAACAAACCAGAATATACTTTATACTTTAGATTTTCAAAGCAGCCACTTTTTTGTTTTGATGATCTCAAACACATTAAGAGGGCAACAAATTCCACATATTAACTCTTGATAAAACACACCTGTTAACTGAAAACCATTACAGGTGAAAACCTCCTGAATCTTACAGAGAATGACAGAAGTGTGCAAAGCTGTTTTTAAAGCAGAAGGTGGACACTTCAAAGAATCTTCAAAATAAAACTTATTCTGTTTTTTTTTAAACATTTTTTAACCACATAATGTCATAGTTTGATGTTTTAACCTACAATGTTGAAAACAATAAAAAAAAATTAAGAAAAACCATTGAATGAGAAGCTGTCCTGCTTGTTTTGTATATTGTGCCATTCAAGGCTGGAGAGCAGAAGTCCCTGACTACAATTAATGTGCAACTATCCCAGAAAAAATGTGATGCTAAAGAAAAACTGATGACTTTAAGGCAGAAATTATATGGATAATGATATCCCCTGGAAACATGACACCTCTCACTAAATCTTATCATTTGTATTTCATGCCTGTGTGTTATGACTCCAAGAAGGAATATGAATTTTGACACAAATTTCAGCAATCAGGCAATAAGTGCCTTAATTGCCTCCATGAGCTGTGTGTCACAGCCACTTCTGCAGCTCAAATCAGTGAGCCAAACTTTAAAAAACTTAATTTCTCATTGTTTCAAGAAGCCAGGCAGCACCTGTCCCTTTCACCTCTGTGTCTCTCCCTCCGTGCCCCCTCCTTCAACTCTCCTGTGCCTCCCTGCGGAGGTGTGCCTCAGTTTAAAAAGCTCTGGTATGCTGTAATGGCTGATGCAAACACGAAATGGTAGTTGTGGATTTCCCTTTCAATAAATAACACTTTTACCACATGCAACATTTTTAAATGTATTCAAAAAATGAAGTGTTAATTAGTGAGTGGATCACTGTGGGTGGGTCCTTATAATTGAGAGTACTACTCATGCATAATTACTGCACAGTAGATATTGGAATAAGAAAAAGGAGACGCAGGTTTTACCTTCAATGAAGGACACTTTTGTGTCAGATGTACTTTGCAATTTGCATTAAATTGCATATTAAAATGTGCAAATTATTATCTGAACTAGGAAACCATAAACCCCGGAGACTGAATCATTTGCATATGGATTGGGATATTTCTAAATGCCATGGATATCACAAACTGATGCTTGATTAAGAGAATTTATTTATTCCATTGGTACATTTTTACTTAATTCTTACAGTCTGGAGGGATGTTTTTCACAAAATGCATATGCTGTTATATGATACTGCTGTACACAGCTGACTGTGATGTTAGTGGAACAGGACTCCAGTACCTCTGTCTAACAGGTACAAGCATTTCTGCAGGAGACTGAGACTGAGAGGGAGAGTGATTAAGAATATGTGAGGTAAAACGAGTCAGAAGGCAATGTAGACTGGCTGAAAACATGACAAGACAGCTTGTGAAAGAAAAAATAAAATACAAAGGGAAATGAGGGTGAAAAAAAAAGTGTGAAAGGTATACAGTGGCTGAGGAGAGAATGAGGCAGACAGAAAAGAGGGAGAGGAGGAGAGGTTGGATGTAACACAATATAATAAGATGAGTGGAGAAAGAACGCCTGGGGGAGAGCAGAGAGAAATAGGCTGTCCTGTTAACACGCTGACTTACCTGCACTCACACACACACACACACACACACACACACACACACGTAGAATGATGACAGCCTTTCCGATTTTAAATATCACCTCCAAACACATTCCTGTCTCGCTGTCTGAAAAATCTCCCTATCTATGTGAGCTGCTGGTCGCAGCGCAGCCTCCCTCCGTCCTACCTGCAGTGAAGCTAGCTGACACACTTGGATGTGGGACTTCGTTGTGCTTTACCTAATGATGAATTATGCATCGGCCGCTGTCACTTTGAAAAATGCAATTACCTCAGTGATAAGGCAGATGGGCCTGTTTTGTCTGGCATATGCTGTGCATCTATTAAGCGTCTAGTGCCGAAAACAGAACTGGTAGCACACAAACACGGACGTGTGGACGCATTCCTGTATGCATCCATGGACATACACGTGCACACCAGCACGCACACCCATGCTTGAAGTTTTGCCAATACACACTGCCTGTGGAAGCTACTCAGACACACAACATAAAGCAAATTGGTGAAACAAAAGTGGCATGTGGATCCAAATGAACTGTTCCTGTATACAGCATTTATCATGTTGGCCATGCAAGTTTAGTACGAAGGTCATTGCTGAATGTTAAAAAAAATTTTACAGTGGCAAAAAAAAACAGGGAGAGACAAAAGGGAAAATATTTGAAATCATCTCTCTATGTTAGATTGCCACACAAAGCAATAAGCCCCCGTTGGTGACATAGACCAGCCAAATTAAGACTAATTAATACTAAATTAATGTAAAAAATATCCATAACTAATAGGAACTCTTCATTTTTTTTTATATCCACTGAACAGTGGGAAAAAAAAGTGGTCAGATTATAAATCAAATTAAAAAAACATTAATCAAAAGACCAACATAAACAAAAGATATGGTGTATTTCAATACCAGTTAAAACGACCCATATGAATGTTTTGCTAGTACAAAGTGGAGTGGAGCTTTCTAAAAATAGCGCACACATCGTTGTTCAAACACAAGAGGGCTGCTGTGGTGAAAAACAAAAGTTTAACTCAGATTACAAAACTACAGATCTAGGTTTAGGTCAAAATTAAACACCTGGTTATAGGAAGAAAGAGAGAAATAAAACGTTTAGGAAGTTAAGAAGTTTCAATGAGCAGAACATTAAAAAAAGCACACACTTCTTTAAACATAAACACAAGATTTGCCGTTGTAAAAAAAAAAAAGGCTTAATTTTTTTGTTTTTAGGCTACAAAAACATTCTCTATGTTAAGGACAAGACGTCATGTTAGGTGTTAAAGACAGTTTAAAAGTAAATTAATGTACATAAATGTCAGATTTGAAGTAGCTAAGAGGACGATATGAGTATCGGATGTGACAACGTGAGGAATAGAAGAGCAGTGATGTTTAAATTATAGCCTTTACTTCTGTTTTCACATGGGACAAGAACACCTTTCTCATGAGTGAAAGTCTGGGGTTTGTTTGATAATCCTTTTAACACAACCCATATCGTCTAAGGCTGGTAATTGCTCTCGAAGGGCAAGAGTCCAAAATACTTCTACAAACTGCCTCTCAGATGCTCCGATACTCCGCTCACTGCTTTTCTACATTTTTCTCATGGCTTAACTGATGGGTCAACAGGGCATGCATGGTTAAGGCTAATGGTGATTTTGTAGAGTCCACTCTGACAGACAGCCCATGGCAACTATAGACGGTATCCATTGAGGTTATTACAGTTTGCACATTTAATTTGTTCCCCTGGTAAAACTAGGGTTTCTCAGAATAAGTGAAAGCTCAAGTCAGAACCTCTTCCTGCCACTGAGGAGGCATGCACAGCGCTGTTTGTTTACCCAAACCAAAATCACTTGTAACAGATTCTGACTTAATTTGTTTTTTCTTCACTTTTAAAAGTAGCCAATTTTAGATTAGCTAATCTGAATAATGGACCGACTCGAAGGAGAACACCCACCTGGTAGATAACTCAGCTCAGGTTACACTTAAGCTGACGAAAAAGGAAAGCATTACGAAAGGTAGTCCCATAAAAATAAAGAGCTTAAAGCTGCATTTGCAAAATACATATGAGACTTATAAGGATCAAGACAAATGTAAATCTGAAGCTTAATTAGCTTCCCAGATGAATTCCTAAATGAAGCTAAATAAGATATTTTTGTAGAAGAGAGCAGGCAGAGCTACAGCCTGACAGCACTTTGTCCAACAGCCTGCAAAATAATAAGAACTCAGCCAACACAGACAATGTAGTAGGAGACAGACAGGGAAAGGTAGAAGGACAAAGAAGGAACTGACAGAAATAATTCCCACTTCAGATCACACAGGGATGCTAAGCCACTCTGCTCTCACTCCATCTTCTCCTCCTCCTCTTTCACTTCATCCTTTCATTATCCTCCCTGCATTGTCCACCTCAGCATATCTTTCTATCTCACTTCATGTCATCTTTGAAGTGTGTCATTCCCAGCAGTGTTATTTGTATCCCTCTCTCTGCTCTCTCAGAGTCGGCCCTCCTGTGGTCGGTCATTTAAGGTTTTTGTAGCCTGGAAAGAAGCTGGTCATATGGGATAAGAAGATGGTTAAAGTAGGCCAAGAATAATATTGGGAGAAAGACCCATGAGTTGTAAAGCTTTATTTTGTTAAGTTTTAATTGGTTTGCATTGTATACACTAAGGTCTTTTCTCGATGTTGAGATGTCTAAAATGTAGTTACATTGTAATATGTTAATTTGCCAATCCTTTGTGACAGTAAGCACTTGAAGACAAACATGTCGGAGTGACCTTTCGTGCATCACATATTTATGTAACCATGTCATTTCCAGTAGTCACAGCGTATCTGTTACTTCTTCACTTTCCAGGAAGTTTTCTGCAACCCCAAAACATGTGTGTATGTATACTGACATATGCACTGTTCTGGTTTCTATTGCATTTAAATAGAATACTCCACAATGTACCATGGATGTCAAAATGCTCATATGAGTAAATTCAGCACCCTAATATTCCCTTACTGGAATGATTGGTTGTGTCAGAACAACCTTCTCCTCACCACAACAATTCCACTCTGCAGGCCTTCAAACATTATTCCCAACATGCAACATTTGTGAGGACACTCCTGATGGAGTCTAGGTATCATTCTGTAATCATTATGCAGTCATCTATTGCAGCGTTTTTGAAAACAACTCAAACAACTTCTGGTATTATTATCTAAATAGACATATAATAGCAAACTTGAAGAAGCTGAGTTGCAATGGCATAGTGATGCTGGGGGCTGTGTGCTCCTGCTTTCTGACTTCAGGCAAGTGAAGAAATGTTCAGGAGTAAAGTAAGTATATCTACAATCTACCAGCAAGGGGGAATTGTAAGTCATAGCTACCAATGGTCAGAAACACTGGACAAATAAACATACCAAAGGTTCATTTCCAAACGCAGTATGTGTAAAGGTTACTGACAGAGCTACCTTGGTCATACAGAAGACCATGTGGGTATTGGGGTACTTTGTCTCCGTTTAAGCTATGCTGAAGGATTTTAATACTAAAAGTGCCACATGCTCAAACTGCACCAGCTTCGACACTGCATGTCCTTGAGTGCCCAACAATTCACCCACCAAGTGTGACTCAGATTGAATGAACAGTTCTTGAGCTATGCGAAGGACATACACACAGAGAAATACACGCAGATTACAGTTGGAGGCCATTAGCATTGAACATAATATTAATACACACAGTGGAGGAGGAACCATTTATATCACTTTTATATTCTTGTGTCACTCTCATGCTCGTCTTACAACTACAGCAGTCGAACGTTGAAGGCAAAAAACACTGCTTGCTTCAGGCAAAGATGCATCCATTTTCATGGCATTAAAATATTTAAAGGACTTATACCTTAGAGTGCAGGTTCTCGTTCAGTTCTGTGCAGTTCTTGTCAGAACCAATCTCCTCTGACTCATAAGGAGTCTCCCATTCAGCCCCGTTGATTTTATAACAAACACTGACTTCACTCTTGCTGGCCGGGAGCATCGCTTTTTGTCTCTGTCTCACGATATGAGAGTTGGAGAAGAGACCGAAAAGAACCATAGATTTAAATGGATAAAGTGATGGCTGAGTCTCAAATTAAAGTCCAACATTATTAGACACAGTGTGTCTGATGTAATCTGGCCTCGGCTATAATCACCATTCAACTCCAGCTTATCATACAATATTATAGTCCCTCTAAATAGAGTTGGATATTATTGTGCTATATATTGTAAAACGCTAATCTCTCTATCTCTAAAGTGAAGTGAAAAGTGAAGCTTTTATGAATACTCCTGGAAAAAGAAAGCCGTGGGGGTGATAGAGGGTCACTACAGAGCTCTTCCACAGCAATAAAACAAGAGTGACACCAAAAACTGTTTGGATGAAGCATAGAGGGAGGAGAAGGAAAACGAGCATGAGAAGCGAGTCAGCCATAGATAGCAGATATACAGTAGATCAAGAGGAATAAAGATAGACAGCGACAGCCGGGGAGGGGCTGGGTGAAGCAGACAAAACGGGACAAAAATAAGAGACGTTCTATCCTGCGAGGCATCTCTCTCCCGGAATTTGGCAGATTATTAGAAGCGTGACCCTCAAAGGCTTCAATCCCCTGCTAACGAGGGCAACGTCTTGAAGTGACATTTCCGAGCCGAAGGAGGAAGCGGAAAAAATAGAGAAAAAGATTAAAGAAATGAAAAAGTTTTTGTCGAGATAAGCTTGAGATTTAAACAAAAAAAGGTCGCCGCCCCGAGAGATGATGAATTAAATACACACACGGTCGCCGGCGAAATACACAAACACGCTGAGAGACAGATTCCCTCATGACACACACATCCAGAGCATATAGGTCATTTCCCCTCTGGCTCATGCATTATTGCCAATTTGGGAAGGGGAAGTTTGTTCACTAAATATTTGATGGACACCCCTAGCTGCAATGAGATTAACAGATTAATCTTGCCAATAAGGATGTGTTTATCAGTGTGAAGCCGTGTGTGCACACGTGTGTGTGTGTCTGTGTGTGTGTGTACTTGTGTGCACCAGTGCCACATGAGCCCAAATGTTAATTAAAAATGCATCAAACATTACACAGCTAACGACACCACATAGCTCAAACTGAGTGATAAGGTCACACAGGCAAAATGGGAAAAAAATGGATCCTCATGTTATATGGGGGAAAAGAAAAGCAAAAGAGAACCAGAAAAGACTTTATGCTTGTGCGATTTTTTTTTTTTTTTTTATAAATAAAACTTTAAAGAAAGATATTGACACTAACATGATTTTCATACAGATACATGCTGATAGTTGATTGAGGATTCCTTTCCTAGGTCTGCCCTGGGAAAATATACTTTGGCACAGAAAATGATGCATTAATAAAGCAAGTGGATTTTTTATGATCACTTCCTGTTGCAGGCAGGTTTTTAAATGCTATGGTATGACCATTACCTAATTGTGTCTCATGATAGAAAACATTAGATATGCATTGTTGTGTCACTTCTGTGACATTGTTGTTTTAGATATCTATTAGGCTACTTAATTTATTTTCCTAAATCATTGTATTATTTGTGTGCATCTAGGGAATATCAATCAAACTGGCTGGGGGCTGTTTTGATAAAATATTAGTTTTTTTAAATTATCATAAATCATGTTCTTTTACTCTGCTCTCAAGGGATTATCAATCATGGCTGTGGATGTTTATTCATTGCAGGAGCAGCTCATATCTGTTTTTGAAAATAAACTTGCACTACAGTTGCTACACTATGAAATAGCAGGTCACAGATAAACATTCCAATGTAAGCAGGGAAATTTAATTCTCCGGAAATTGCTTCCCTTGATAACTGTGGGCGCTGTTCATCAAAAGTTACACAGTCTCACTTTAAAGCTCAGAATAGCTTACATTTGGCTTTAGGCTCTGGCAGACTATTTATTCATCCAGAGCAGCCAACTGAGGAGTATGTTTGCTCTGAGTTATTCACATTTACACTGGAGGCTGCTCAGTACCACCAGTCTTCTACTTCTGGCAACTGACCAGCTGCATTATAGTAAACTGGAGGTATAAAGCACCATCCAGCGAAGGGGCATTACTCATTCAGTTTCCAGTCCAGAAAGTCCTCATTTTACTTGACTCTTGTCCACCATCACACTGTTAATCAACACGGTCTTTAGTTTCTAAAACAAGCCACCAGCTCCCCCTCCCCTGGCTGAGGTGGGGCCACTTTGTGGTGTGCCGGCTGCAGCCTGGAGATTAGAGCGCCAGCGCAGATTTGCTGAGGATAAATGTAAAGCTGAGCTGAACAATGAAAACTACTGGCCAAGATTGTTTAAGGGGATAAGATGTTCACAAAAATCTGGCTCTATGTTGGATTGGGTGTGTGTATCTGAGTGTGCTGTGTGGGAGTGTGTGTTTGCAACAGTGTGTGCATGCGTGAGATTAGCCTCTCTGGTAAGGGGTGAATTTGTGGTGGTACTGTGTGTGTGTGTGTGTGTGTGTGTGTGTAGGGAAAAAAAGTTATGAGAGGGCTGTAGTGAAATGTCAAAGCCAAAAAGACCAGACAGTCCTATTTGGAAGCCTTTGAAGCAACACAGCTTCAAATGCAGAGGGAGCTTAAAGGACTTAGAAAAGGAACGGATCTGCCACACACACACACACACACACACACACACACGCACACAAATATATACACATACACGCATACACATATGGGGGCAAGATCACTTCTGAATACAAATGCCATAACTTGGGACTATATAAAATTTAAATAAAACAGAAAGAATCAAATCAGGATTTCAGAGTTCATTTATTAATTGTCTGAACCGCTTCATCCAGGTAATCCCGGGTCACGGGGAGGCTGTGCCTATCTCAGCCGGCTCTGGGCCAGAG
>JAOWBC010000001.1:26714039-26728156 GCA_028566105.1 Hypoplectrus providencianus
GCTACCTGACCTTGATGCATCATAGCTGGACCCTGAAAACAGGGCTGCAGAGTGGATTCTGAAATGATCCATTTCTCATAATGCCTGTGCTCTACTATGACATTTCAACATACCTAACTGTAAGCCGATAATGTGCAGGCCCAGGCGTTAGGTATGTAGGCAGGTAGTCGAAAGTGCTTATGACAGTGTAGTTCTGAAAGTGGTGTTGAGTCTTCTGGACATGTTGTGGGTGTAATTCCACCAGACAGCTGTCATAGAAAGTGCCCACTTGATCATCCTAATGGCAGGCTCACAACACCCCACCCTGAGACATTTAGATTAGGAGACTAATGAATAGTGCTGCCAGCATGATGGGCCAGTAGATTTATTACAGTGTGGCCTAAAGTTCCCTTTAGGTCAGTTAGTACATCAATATTTAGACATCTGAATGGGGCGTCTGCATGACTGCTGATCCTTGATTGTGGCATCGAGGACTGAAACATCTCATCTTGATCATTGGTAAATGTTCTTAGGATATGGAGCCAGGCTGGCTTTCCTGAGGAAAAGTAGTGTTGTGTTTCTTGGGGACAGAAGCACATTCTTTTGAATAAAAAAAAGGAGCTGGATAGTTGGCATGAGCAGCAACAGCAACCATGATGGAACAGAATAAGAAAAATCATCCATCATTATCTAATATATGGTTCTGTGGTTTACATGAGAGAGCGAGCGAGTAGGTGAGAGAGACACAGAAAAGAAAAAAGAATGAAGATATAAACTTTACCCGTAAACTTATAAAATGCACTGCATCAATATTATTCAAGGCTTTAGTAGTTATCTTGATATTTGCATAGTTGTTTATGCACTGTTACAGTAAAGCAACTGCAAGAGTTGCATTTAAACCAATACTGTAAGTGAATGGAGTCATTATTTTGGAATGTCATACGGATTCATTTGTTTTACTTTCAGTGCCTGCTAATCATACACTGCCTCAATAATGCTGACTGTGGCTTAAAACCTAAAAATCCTAATGAGGGCACAGCAGTGTATATTTGCACTAGATTGGTGCCAGAGAAATGATTGGCCGCTCGATACGAGGACAAATCCTACAACACATTTAATATTATTAAAAAGGCAGTTTATCAGTTTTGGAAAGTGCTGCACTTACAAAACTGCAGTGTAGCACTGGGTTACAAAACCTTCAAACTGAAGACCAAGTGTCACCTCATCAGCTACAGCGGTTGATTTATGCTGTGCAGGGTGGGAATCAGTAAATGAAGCCCAATGTTACATTCAGTTCCAATTATTTACAGCACACGAATTGTGCTTTTAGAGGTTAATTATTTGCATGATGTTTCACGCTTTGAATGCTGACGAGACAGAAATGTATAGGCTCTTATTTTGGTGATCTAATTAGGACAAGAAATCCATCAGCCAAAGATTCAGGGTAGCCCTGGAAGTGAATACATTTGTTTGTTACCCAACACCATTTGTTTCAATTTGTGAGGAATTATTAGTTCCTTAAACACTGTGTATTGAATGTTCAAACAAAGCCACCAGGAAGGAGTGCAATACACACAAAGACACACAAGTACCTGATGATAGAATACTATACTCTTTAATATTATTTCTAGATACTTTGATGTGACATCTTATGTTATTTATGAATAATTTATGACAAAAAGTAAAGTGAATCAAAATATAGAGAGATATATGCAATACTGTTCTGCATCTTAATTGCATGCGTGTACGGCCAACTGACCTATGCAAAAGAAAATGACAGACTTTGAAGCTGATCTCTTCAAAAGCTGGGAAAATCTACTCATGTCAATTAGATCAAACGCTTCCAATCGCACACACATATAGATGCGGCAACAGGGTGTTAACTCTCTATGCGTTGAGGATGAGATCTTAGCCAGGGAGATTGACTGCTGCTGGCTGCCTGATTGCAAGATGTCACGATTAAAACTGCGTCTGTGTGTGACAGTTGATTGATGTGTGAAGATGAAAGGATTACAGGTCTACTTATTATTCTTCCCTTCTGTTCACATCTCTCACACACACACACATATGCACGCACAGATACACACAGTAAGTGTGTAACTTTAATATGGCTCAACACAATAAAGTAAACCAATATGGTGCGGGGTACTATTTACTCACTTCAAATGGAAGCACACATGAATATGATATGAAGATAGGATGCTGTGAAACAGATGAACAGAATATATGTTCTACTGTTGCTGTGTTTCCCATTATTTACCTAGACCAGGGCAGCCAACCACTGACTGATCTGGCCCACCATATTCTAATTTTCCCTGCCAATGTTACATTTTAATACAGTACTGAAATGAATTTTACATAGTAATATAATATAATATAATATAATATAATATAATATAATATAATATAATATAATATAATATAATATAATATAAGCATTGTGTTGCCCTTGCTTTAGTGTCTGTCACTCCCAGTCAGTCAGCCAAACACCTTAAGACACCAGATATGGGCTTTACCTGATAATTTATCTGGGGTGCTATGTCCATGTACAACCATATGTGCAAAGTGCATCGTGACTGATGTAGTGAATCAAGAGATACTTTGTTATTTTTTTCCCCGCCATCAACTAAACAACTGGATGAAGAGCAGACATCATTTCAGTTGAGCAAGATTCGTTTTGGTTGATTACAGCCCTACATAATAATAAGGGGAAGAAACTATGAATAACAAGACTACGACAAGAAGTAGACAGAAGAGAAGATGAAGATGTCTCAATTGAAATCATTTTCTTCCACACACAGTCATAATATTTTGTCACCCTCCGTGATGTAAGGCCTACATAAATCCATGGACCCCCTTTATTATGTGCATATTATGCTTTTAAAGTCAGAGGGAACAGTTTTAATGTCATGACGATGACAAAAGTACCATGAGAACAGCTTTATTGCAGGTGGCCAATGCATTGTTACGTGCAGGGAAAACCCAAAACCAAACAAAAAACACCCCACAATTTACTCTCAGTGTTGTATTTTAAGGGTACACTATCAAATGTCTTTTTGTGTCTCCAAGTAAATTACTATCCTTGCCCTATGTATGGCGAGACTTGTGTGGTTCTGAACATTTCTAAAACGATATTAAACTCCTGATGTGTCTATGTAGCATGCCGCGGTAAATTCACTTGTATGTAACTGGAGGCATCATTTTCTTCCTCACAAATGAACGAAATCATTATATCAGCCATTGTGGAATTGACCTTTAAAACCCGTGGCTCAACTCGGCGGCCAATGAAAACACCTTTTTTCACTCATCCCTGCAGCTTGTTGTCTCCCCCCACCATACCCCCCCTGCGTCTGCCTTCTCATGTGTAATCACAGGAAAACAGAGGAACGGGGAGGAATGGAAGGAGACTTAGGGGGAGAGAAAACAGAGAAAAGTAATTAAAACAGAGTGCTGGGGAAGGAGGAGTGTGCTGGCCTGTGACCGATAGATGCAGCTGCATTGAACCGAGAACCGTGGTGGGATTAACGTGGGTCTTATGCTCTGAGAATGCTGGAAAATGTGTTTGTGTATACATGCGTGAGTATGTGCGTGTGCATTCAAACCATGTATGCCATGTGCCTTTGGATGGACCATATTGTGGAATTGATTCAATGGGAGTTAGATGTGAACTCTTGTATGTGCAGGGAAGAGGAACAGAAAGAGTACTGAGATGAAAGGAAAGGATTGAGTTAGTCATGAGCTCAAGGAGAGAATTAGATGTAGTGATACAGGTGCACTGCAGAGCACTTGATTTTCACTGAAAAGACTAATACTAATTCTGTCTATTACAAAGTGTGTGTTCACTTGTTCCTGCTCAAAATTCATTTTCTCAAGCAGTATTTAAAAGATCCACTTCATTAAAGTCATTGGCCTTGCAGTTATTTGCTCATTACCCAAATCATTATCAAACCTGTAAGCAATTCCTCCTCTGGGGACCATTAAAGCCTGTACTATATTTAATGGCATGCATGAGATCTTAAATAAATAAAAAAAAACATATTGGCGTTAAAGGAAAAGTCAGTGGATCACCAATGTCAGCAAGATCCATCCCCTGGGGATAATGAATGTCTGTAGGAACTTATGTTTCAATCCATCCAGCTGTGGGGAGGACTCTGCCTGAATGAAAGTGTTGGAGTTACCGACCTATGAACCAACACCTTCATGGCAAAACACTTTTATATGTGGAGGTTGAAAAAAATCAAAAGGATCTTCATGTTTTCCGCTGAAAATTACCTTGAATCATCCTCTCACCTGTTCAACATTCCTTCCATCCGCCACCCACCCTACTGGCTTTTGGGATAAGGCAGTTTATTTTCTCTGTTTTGCTCCCGCTTGGTCTCGCTCTCCATTCACATACATTCTGTCTCCTCAAATCCTTCAATCTCTCTCTGTTTCTCTCTTCTTCCTTACCTCCTCCCCTTCCTTTCTCCTATTCCCCTCTCTCTGTGATAAGATAGACTACTGTTCGGCTTGTGCCTCGACTTGCTGAATTTCAAATAGGCCCCTTCGACAAAAACCCAGAGCCTCGGTCTCCCCTCTCTGCTCTCCCAGAATATTAACGAGTCTTGCAGCAGTGCTAACAATCCTGCACCGCTAAAGCCCACCAAAACTTTGCTGATGTGTTTTTTGCACTTGATAAATGAATTAAATGTGGTGTGCAAATAATTACTCCCTGATTATTAGGTGAATAGCCTTGGCTGTACATGCACATGGACATATTGGACTTAGATTATATGTCAGATATATATAGTTTGCCTATTGTGGACTATATTTTAGGCCCTCATTGTCATCAAAGCCAAAGGGAGCCCTTGCCAAATATCAGTGCCAGTGTGTCCCCTATATTTATCCTGAATCAGTGCACAGCCATGATTTTATGCCATGCAGTAACCACCTGTGGTTAGTTAACCAGCCAGCTGTTACAGCATGACAATCAAGTGTCTGTTATCTACACTGGTTAAGTCAAATAACAGGTTAAGTGAAAATTGTTGGTAGTTGCGTCACAGTTGCTGAACAGCATGCTAATGTGCTGACAGATCATGTATTCTTTGGTTTTTAGCTGAACCAGATAAGGTATAAACCAGTTAAAACATATCGGTAAGGCTATTTCATCGTAATCGTCTCTCTGTTCTTACATATTGCTTGTCAGGAACCAGTCTTGCGGTGACATGGCTAACAATTTTCTTCAAAAACCAACTTTAAAAAGTGACGAATTCTCTTTTTTGTGTGTTTTTGTATGGTTTTTGCAAAGTAACTGATTGGGTGGGGTCTGTAATGAGTGACTAAATGTTCACTGGATTAAAAAAAAAAATTTTCTGCTTTACCTTGCTTTGCTAAGAATTGGATGGTTGGTTCAACAAACTTAACTTGCGCTTAATTACTGAAATATTCTAAACATGAGACAAAAGACCTGTCATATTTACCGGTATATGGTAAAACTATGATGGAATTTGTACAACAATACCATTAGCAGTTACAGATGTGGCTGCCCTGACTGAAATGGACTCTTTAAAAGACAGGCAGTAGAAAGAAAATATGACAGTTTTAATGAGAAGAAAACAGAAGCAGAAAAAGATCATTACCTTGCTGATCCAGAACTCAAATTTAGGTCCATCAGTTGTCAGGAACAAGTCTGGAGAGAGGAAGAAAGAGAAGCAGAGGGGAGGGAGTAAGTCATTAAATAATACAGCGGTTCATTTGGCAATCATAATCAAACATGGAGCAGGGACCATTGACCTATAATGAAGAAAATGTTTTAGATTAGTGGAATGACAGCAATGAAAATGTACCCTGCAGTCTAGCTGTGAACCCTTGTACCTACACAGAGTTGATGGATTGATCATGAAAAATAACAACAGATCAATAAAGAGTTAGTAATTGGTTAGATTGCTAATGTTCGCTATTTACACAGGGGATGTAATCTTTAAAAGGTGTAATTTGCAATTCTTGACCACTTTCTCCAAAAAAAAACGGGGGCCAGATTTGCCGTATTCAATACAGGTGATCACAATGTTTAAAACTGTGTTCAGTTAGATATGCATTTAACAATGTCCCCAAAAATGTTGTCTTTCCAAACTTCCAATCTTGCCTTTTAAGCATTGCTCATCATTTTAAGCGTTGTGATAATTCTGTTTATTAATTATCAAGCATTGATATGCCCTCATATTGCACTACTTTTGCACATCACGGTCATTTGCATAGCTCAGTATCTTGTTTTGCTTTATTTTATTGTAAGTTGCTTTTAAGTTGCCCATTGCTTGTATATTTAAATATGTCTTTTAGCTGCACTCCTATGGCCCTATGTACATTTGGTTATATAATTTTTTGATAATATTTATATTTTCTCATATTTATTCTATTTTTTTCTGTAATATTTTTATTGTAGCCATCCATTGTGGTCAGCAAATTAAGAATTTTATTGTACAGGGAAACACGCTTCTTTACTGTACATATGACAATAAACTTTGAATTGAACAGTAAGAAGTCATTAAAAAGCAATGTGATGATTTTACTAACTGTGTTACTTGAGGATTTTTTCAAGTCCTATTCAGTCGTATTTATTAGTTTAGGCTTAATTCGGCAGCTTCTTCTTTGTTCTGAACTGATTGCAGACTGGACACTACAGTGACTTGATGTGGCTCTTTAGGTACAGGTAGAGAACACAGGACGGGCCAGTGCTGGCTGGTTAGCCCACTCATTTCAGTTGACATCAGTGCGATACAATACATTGATATATTTGACATGGCAAAATATATTACTTCACATTTTGTTGATTATGCTCTTTAATTAAGTTTGCATGTAAGGCCAAAGCTTAGACTTTACATATTTAATGGGAATAATGATCAAAGTTGAGAAGAGCTCCTGGGCATCCCAGTGGCACACCTTGCAGAGCACATACTGTGCAGGTCTTTGGAAGCAGCAGCCTGGGTTGTAATCTGACTTGGAGCCCTATTCTTCATGCCTGCCCTAGTTTATTCCTTTCAATCTGTATCTCTCACCAATAATAAAAGCCTTAAAAAGAATGGAAGAAGGGCTTTTATGCGTTTGAGCCGTGAAAAGTTTTTTGTGATAGTATACATTTATATAGAAATATGTAATTCTTCTTCACAGCAATGAAAGAAAAAAAAAATACATGTTCCACTGCAACTGACGTAAGACAAGAATTGGCATTAAAATCCAGAGACCTGTGGACATCATGTATAATGTATGGTCCACCTTTAAACATCAGGACTATTCAAACATCCTGTTCTCATTCATGCTGCGAAAGGGCAAATAAATAAATAAACAAATAAAGGACATTAGTATGGGGAACTTTTGCCATTTCCAAGTTTGGCTTTGTGAAAAAAACAGGACAGACTTTGATATTCTCTGACCATTCTCTTTAACTCTGGCAAAACCAGCCAGTGACTGTTCAATATACAGGCGGGGTTCCTAAAGCAGTAAAGATGAATTGGTTTCTTAAAGCAGTAGCAGAAAAACAGGTGAAAAGAAGGAAAAAGGATTGTGGGGGGGACTCCCGCTGAAAGCAACAGGATTTTACTCGGCTTTCTGGAGGCTTCGCCCCCTGGTAATGCCTGTAGCTTGCTCTATTGGAATCCTATAACCTGCGCTTGTACTCATATACCCTGCTCTTGAATCTCAGGCTGCAGGCTGCACTTCTAATGCTGTTCCTGTGTGCCTCACTGTGAGATGGCGTTTACTTTCATTGCTGCATTCTCTGGACTGTGGTTCTGCCTCAGTAATTGGACATGAAAGAAATATTGGCATTGATCTGCCTCAGGGCCCTGCTATACCCCCTGTATTACTGTGCTCTGCATGGGAAAATATTAATGATAACCGAATGGGGGATGAATGAAGGGAAGACAGGAATAATGACGGCGGTGTCTTATGTCCAAGGCAGTTGTGGAAACCCTGTATCCTGTATATAACCTGTGTTCGCACTGCAGTGGCCCCTCTATGCAGTAGCAAGTTCAAAATGCTGCAGCATGTCTCCTATGTATACATACACATATTATACATTACAATACAACACTGAATTGGTTTAAAGGTATTCTTCTATGAGCATGCCAATCTGAGACCCACTATCTTGAATGGAAGTCCTCCAAAATGTAACCTCAGGATTCTGCTGCAGTCAACACCAGAACCAGGAAAAAGAAATAAGCAGAGTGAAAGACTTTTTCTCAGAAGAATCCTGCCATTTCTTGCAGGGCTTCACATCATCTTTAAATTTATTTTTTTCATGCTTCTAGAACAGCACAGAACAGTAAAAAAGAAAATTTGATTGTTGATATGATACCAATTACCAGATACAGATAAAAAAATATATTTATTTATGGTTTGATTTTAATTATGAATTATTTAATTATAGCATCCTCAACTGCCAATATTATTATATTCCTAATTTGATGCACTGAGGCTTTGGATTCACTTGCTGGAAAGATGATTGTGCCCAGTTCAACATAACCCCCACCAAATCAAACACATACAGTCAAATCAAATAATATTCTACTACTTTTTATTTGCTCCCCTTTTATTGAGAATTGGAGGCTGTGGGCAGGGGATATTTTGGTGGAGACTGCAGGTCAACAGTAAATGCCACATAGAAGTTGTGTCTACATCTTCTAAAAGCTGGGGATCGGAAAATGTATTTGAGATACAGCTCTGCTCCGAGTGTCAAGTTGTTCTGGATGTACTGATTGCCTGCACATGGGCTCTCACCATGATGGTCACCAAGTTGGCTTCTTGCAGCCTTCTGTGCCAACACCACCACGAACAGTCCTACTAACAGCAATATTGGAGACAGAGCTGAAGGGGAACCAGAAGGTGTCTATTAAATATTCACAGAAAAACACAAGTACTAACTAATATGCATACTATGCATGTGCAGTCAGACTGGCCACTGCAACAACACTTTGTTGTCAAGTATCATGACATAGTCAATAGTGGTTGACTGCTATATTCATGTTCTAAATGTCTTTTACAGACGTTTTTCGACACTTATGTAAAATTAAGCTACTTTCAAGGTGCTTAAGGTGGAAACAGTTCAAGTTTAACTTTTAAGGTTTCAAACTGTGCGGAGTTGAAGACACAGTGCCCACACATTCTCAGAAATGCAAAGGAGACAGCAAATGCATGCATAAATTATGCATATGTACACAAACACAGACACACTCATAGACACACGCTCACATGCACAAAGACACACACACAGGATATGCGCCGTAATTTGCACACTGTGTCTGTGCTGATCCCTGTGTGTGTGCATGTTTGAAGTCGCACCGGGTGGTGCAGTTGATGAGCTTGGTTAATCAGCCAATCAGGCCTCTTAGACAGAATCCAGCCGTGATTGGCTGATTAGGCGCGATGGCTCAGTGTCAGTGACAGAGGTATGGGGTAGACGGGGGAGCAGAGGGATCTTCATCTTGTAAACACTTAACATTCTTGCTGTGGGGGCGCATCCTCTCTACGCTCCTCATTTCACACTTGCCTTTTTTTCTTGCCCAAGTTCACCACTGCCAAACTCCCTCTCCACAGATTTCTCTTCTCCAAGTCTAAACACTGGGCCAACTTGGAACTGCCCTTTAAACTTTCGTTGCCAATTTGATTCTCACCACGATCAGGTGGTGTATTGAGCTGGTAACTGATGACTTGAAGGTGGAGAGCACCCTTGCGCAAGACACTAAACTTCAACCTGTTTTCTCCTTGGACACTGCAGCGCACATGTCCCTGCTCTCTGATCTGTCCTGAGAGGGAATGCATTTGTAGGAGAGTGTCAAGGGGAATATGCACACACAGAAAAGCCAATTCCCTTTGGTAAACCGAGCAATAAGGTAATCTTAATGGGATCCTTTTGACATTATCCTCTTCAGTGCAATGTCCTTCTCCACTCTCCCCTCCCTTCCTCACAGTCCCTGCCAGAGCGTATTCTACACAGTCTCATAAAGAGCTGCTAGCTAGCAATATAAACCTAACTGCTGCCACCATCACTCACTTTAACGCAGTTTTACTGTTCCAGGGACTTTTACTGGGCCGCCAAGAGCCTTTTAGGGACTCATTCAAGTTAAAAGAGATATTATAAAGAGGAACAGAACAAAACACAGCAGAGAGGAATCCAACAGAACCGAAACAGAGTGGATCCTAAGAGAAAGTCTTTTGTGTAAATAAGTGGTTTCTTTGTATTGCACAGCTTTTCTTCTAGTGAATTCAGCAACAAGGTTTTTGTTTAAAATTAGTGCAAAGCAATATTAGTAACCATTTCCATGTTCATTTTGTTCAGTATTGTGCTTTCTTGTTCTTCTCTCTGACAGAGAGGTTGACCCATACACCACTGCAGTGTCCACACATCCTCAACTCCTCTCTATCGCTTACAATGTGCTAGGATTGAATAACATATTTGCTGGTTTTGTTGATGTAAGCTCAAAGAACAGCTGGAATGATTTTTATAAATAGCTCACATCTGAGGAAGATTAACAAGGAAAGGCAAAGAATAAAAGCAAGCCCTGTGCAAGAGCCCCCGTTTTTTCCTACAAATCTGAAAATGTTTACATCCTCAATGCTAAATTTTACCCATGGTATTCATAATGCTATCAAATATCAACACTTTTCAAGGTATTGGATCAGGTTGGAAATTCCAGTTTTGTGATAACCCAGTATTATTTTCTTTGTTATTCTTTGCACCCTTTTTAGACATCCAAAAGATTCTCATAGGTAAACATATAGACTTATTCTATTTTTTCCACCTTTGTTTTTCAGAGTCCGAAATGTGTGTGTGTGTGGGCGCGTGTGACTACTGTTATTTTATTGAGTTGCCTGAGAAAGGAAAGGTTAACGAAATTAACTTTACTCAGGGATCATCTATCACATGTTATTACTTTAATTTATTGAGGAAGTGCTCCAATTAAGTGATTCTACTGCTACACTATCCACACTGTATTACTGAAAGAAAAGGATGATTCTTCTTAATCCTGCCTGTAACGAGTCAATGTTTTACACTTAAACAACTGCCAGCCATTCTGGATCGCCCCTAAAGGACTATTTTTCACTGGCTGATTGTGATATTTCACCGCACCTGTGACATCCACCGGCCACTGTGGCTGTCCCAGTATCATGACAAGCTACCAGTAATCCTGTTAGACCTGTATGCTAGGAAGTGACCAACACAACCATCTGAGCCGGCTAATCCCATCAAACCGTGGCCCAGTAGAAAAAGATGAGCAGGAGCGCTGCTGTAGCGTTGTGAACAGTCACTCGGGCTTAAAACATAAGCTTTATTGCCTTGATTATTCCTTGCAAAATATCCCTTTGATAGGATTTAATTGGCATTATTTTGTGACTACATCCACACCACCATTAGTTAAAAATTCAGCAACCGGCCTCTTGACAGCAGACAAAATGTCTGCAATAGTTTCACAATTTTTGCTCAATTTCTTTAGCAGCCACTGTGAATAGTGTTTGAATTTAAAACTGTATTGAATACTTACATGGTTGGATTTGGAGTGTACTGCAGCTTTATCTGTAAATCTACATGGTATGCTTGTTTGATCAGCATCACTATATCCTCACACAAATACTAAGTACTTTTAATAAGTCTTTTTAATGTTTAAGTCCCGGAAGAGGTCTGTGAAATGTTCCACAACCTGTCCCTAACCCGCAATTAATGGTCACTGGGTAAACATACACAGACAACATGAAGGGCATTAACCTGCTCATACCATGGTCCTTTGCCAAATGATGGGGTTCTTGTCCACACAAATACTGCAGGGTCTTTCATTAGAAACAAAAGATGGAATAATTGAGGAACATTTTTTTCATGAAATGTCTGTAACATATTCTCGAATTGTAGACATTGAAACCATAGTATTGCCAGAGGCAATGCTGGTGGTATGATGTCAGTGACAGAATATCATCCCACTGTCTATGTTTGCTAAGAACTGTGAGCATCATTTGAAAAAAAAATCCGTAAGACCCATGCACTGCTTAGACAGCAGTATATTATGGCCGTGAGGCACTTGCCTACTTTGGTTCAAGTGAAATCACCAATGGCAGAATTCACCATAACCACAGTGCATGTCACTGGTGTTTCTAACTGGGAGTGGCTTGGTATGAGACGCGACTATGCAATGGAAAGTGTAGCCTTTTACTCAGGACCAAAGGTAGCACAGTAAAAGGTAGTCTGGAAAACTGCAAGCAGCAACAGCTCATTCTGACCAGGCTTGTTTTCAATGACCACCACAGTAGTATACAATTAGTGCATATAGAAAAGTGTCTTTCCTTTGTCTACCTTTATACAGCTATTATTAGGTCATTTGTGCCTTGCATGGTGTAACGGTTTCCCCGGTTGAGTTGGCGGGGAGTAGTGGAAAATGACAGGCAGAAATTCATGTCCACACAAATGCTGGGATTTCACAAATGGCTCGTTGTTTATTAAATAAACACTCCAACCTTAGTAAGCCTGCATGTACGGCTACTATCATATCATACATGGACAAAAAAGTTGCCACCTAACAAACCACTGTTGTTCAAAGGAGTAAAGGAAAACAGGAGCAAAATATATCCGACCAGCATGGTTTGCATCTCATGAAAAGATCAGAGGCACTTTGATGATGTCACTACTAGGAAGCAAAGTACACATCTTGTTAAAGGCACATTTCAACTCATTGTTACAATGGCAGCTCCATGACTCTTAGTGAATTACTGGATGAATGAGAGGCAAATTATAAACTGCTGCAAGAGAGCCATGCAATCTATTATATTTGTTCTGAAGGCTGTGTAACACCATGAGTTTTATTTACCACCCTCAGGTTAACAAGTAGCTATAGACATCAAACCCTAAAATCATTTAACAGCACCACAGATATGGTATTTTGCAGTAAAAGCACATACACAAATTCAAAGAATAAACTAATAGAGCTGTCATACTCCACCACTTGCATGGGAAAGATGCATACATAATTGAGGTATATAAATGTGTTTGTGTGTGGGAGGGTGGGGTTGCATAACAGCAACAGGGATTCAGAGCTCTAAGTGGTATGTCATGTCGCCAGATAATTAAAGACATGCTAACTGTGAAGGCTGGAGCAATGGCTATGCTAGTAATGCAACAGCACTAGCTGAGGGAAAGATGAAGGAGAAAGATAGACTCCAAGGTGTGTCTGAATATGAAAATAGTGTTGCAAAATGAATCAATGTGGAGCAAAAGCATTATAATCCATTAATTGCAAAAGAGGCAATCAAAAATCACTTGATTATTTCATCTGCATTCCTTCGCACTCACACTCACTTTTTCTGTTTTGTTAAATTGTCTATTTTCTACAGATGACACTTCAAAAAGCACACCCACACCCACATAGTACAAGATGAGGAGACTGCATAAACACACATACACCCGCCCCCACACTGCAAGACTGATTTCAGCACATTATTTAAATATCTGTGTGTGTATCTGCGTGTGAAGTTCTTTGTCACTGGGTTGTGATCAAACTAATCATCTACAATCAGCTGGTCTTTTCACACTAACAGAATAATTGCAAGTGTGTCTGTCGTCAATAAGAGGGTGTTAAGAGCAACAACTTTCACAGCTCAAGTATATTAAAACACACAGCACAGTGTAAAGATATTTATATATATTTATTTATTTATTCATTTATTTATTTATTTTTTAAGCCAATTTAAGACATGCTTGGATTTGTGACTCTGTTCTGTCTGGTGGGATCTGGCACAAATTAAGCCCTGTGTATGACCATACAATAAAAATGTGTGTTTTGTTAAAGAATGGCCATAAACCATATCTATAAGAGATTCTGCTAAAGCCAACCAGGAAAGGGTTAAGTGAAAAACAATATATGGGTGCTGGTAGCAATCTAAAGTGAATGCAGCATAAAATTGCACTTGTGCCATCAAATAATACACAGCACTGAGTGTGCAGAGCAGTATTATTAACGTCAAGTGAGGCCGTTTGTCACAGGCAATGTGCTCTTGATGTAACTATCAAAGAAACTCTTGCTCAATCATTTGTCTTCCCTGTCTTTTAAAGTGTTGAGCAAGAAAACAGCTTATAAATAACAACTTTCACCTGTTGTTGACTGTTGTAACTCAGCTGTATG
>JAOWBC010000001.1:26731887-26767606 GCA_028566105.1 Hypoplectrus providencianus
CTACAGCACAGACATGTGCTAATTCTCTCACACACACACACACACACACACACACACACACACACACACACACACACTAACTAACTAACTAACCCGACCACGCTATCCATGTGTCCTTTGCCTTCAGCATTGTGGCAAGCACGAGTTTCATCAACGTTCACTAAAAAGAGCAGTCTTATTATTCTACCAGCCTGAGCTCACAAGCCTCCAATTAGCAGCTTATTAAAAGCACTGGTTTGCTTTTATGGAGCTGTCAGACCTTGGTACTGACTTACAAGAAAAGTCAGGTCAAGACCTACATACTGTACTCATACATAAAGTGTATACCTACGTTTATTATACAACACACAACATCCAGGCTGTGTGGCTGTGGAGTTGTCATATGGCAGAATAAGAGTGGAGATAGTTACAGAGATGAGGGAGGACATGACCGCCAGTGGAGAAAGCCACGATTATTGATTCCAGTTTGCTGGATGGTGCCGGGACCATATTGGGATTGGATGAGTGCATGACTCCTTTCATAACTGAACTCGTCTCTCCTCCCTGCTTCTCCCCTGTCCTTCCTCTCACTTGCTTTCCAGCACTGTGTCATGCAGAGCTAAGGGCAGTCAAGTGATAATAATATACCAATTTCTGAGGATTCAGTCTATGCAGAGAATAATAGAGTCACATTCATTGCATGCATTTTTAATTTGACATTGTAGTTCAGTGTGTAATTTTCAGGAGAGCTGAATTACTCCTGTGGATTGGATCTTGAAAATCTGATCAGCAAAGTCTTGGATATTGTACATATGTAGGTGAACAAACATGCAATGCAACCCATACTGACAATTATTTATTTTGCATGATGGCATTCATTGCTTCAATTGTGGATAAAAAACAATGATGAGGGAAACTCAGTGACTCGTGAGAAGAAAAAAAAAACAGCTCATGCTTCCACTCTCCTTTTCTTTTCTCTTATTTTTTCCTCCTTCATACTCTTATATCTTGTTCCTTCCCCTTTTCTATAGTATAGAGGGGCAATCTAAGGCCAATAACAACAGTTACTGAAGCAGCAGTGTTACACCCCCCTTCCTTGTACCTGTAAAAGGCCTTCCAGCAGCCGTAGTGGCGACTTATCCGGGCTTCAGTGCAGAGTGGATGTGACAGCCAGCACCGCGGCTGCTGCATTAGTGTCTGATATGCTGTGTGTGTTTGTGCATGTGTACTGTCACCTCACTCATCACCACGCTCAAAGCCATTAGGGTTATGTGTGTCTGCATGTGCTGGTGGGGCAGCAGAAAGTGAAATTCAAAGGAGAAAATAAAAGAGTTCAAAATATGAGGCAGAAAAGATGGACAGAGGAACCTACAGTGAAGAGGGATGAGAGAGAGCTAGAGATGAAATGATAGAAAGACAGAGAGACGGACAGAGCTGATCCTGTTTATTTTTTTTTTTGCCATGTCTCCAATGCCCCTAAGCAGGTTATTTGTTAGCCTGTTACTCAGTAAACAAGCTGTGACTCCTTTCCCCCGCTGGCTGTCAAAGGGACGAAGCACACATACTAATGCATTAACACGCACACACGTGCAGACACAGTTGTTTGCTCTATCCCCTCAGGGATGCAGGAGAGATGGCCTCAAAGAAGGCCGCCATGCAGGCTGATCTCATTGCTCTGCTTACTGAGGTTGGGGGTACAAATGTCCATTTTTTTGTGTGTTCAAGTTGTGTATGTGTGATGGAGTCTGAGTGAGGATGACAGTAATGAAGTAAAATGAGAAGGATGAAAGCACAGAGTGTGCGCCTGCGCTTGTTTTGTTTTGTGTGTTTTGTGTATATTAGTGTAGTGTGGTTGTCCTGCTATTAGCCATCCTGCAGCCTATCAGACAAACCCACTGTGTCCGTCCACATCGATTCATTTCCTTGTCTTTAACCCTCAGAATGATCCATGCCTCAGCTGGACGGAGGGAGGGCCTTTGGTATTCTGAAGGAAATGTCACAGCCGTCACCAGTGAAACACATACTTTGCCTCTGCCAGACGTTGGGAGGCGAAGCGCCCTCCTTGCTTAGAGTGAAATGCAAGGCGATAAGGTTAGCCTGAAAATATGTGGACCTTCAAGTCCAATCTATTGATATCTGGTGCCTGTTTCAACACTAGGAAAAGCAAAGCTGAAAACATTCTGTTTTCCCAAACAAGCAAAGCCAAATCTTGCAAAGCCTGGAGTACTCCCAGTGATCACAACAGCTTGTACAAATATGCAACTTTAAAAAATGTGACATTTGGTCTGTATAACAGGCAATAAAGTGAAGATTTGTCTCTCTGACACAAACTCTCTTGACTCCTGTCATGCCTGCAGAAACACAACTTTCCTCAAAGAGAGCATGTACAAAAGTTTTGATCACCTCCTGCAGTTAGATTGAGAGCTGGTCACTTACCAGACTGTAAGAAATGCTGTATGCCAGCAGACTTTAAAGAGTTTCAAGGCTCGTGCAATACTTATAAAAAAAAAAACAGCCATGTATAGTACAAAGCCAACACAGAAAACATGCTCGTTTTTAACAATGGAGAGCGTGTCTTGTGATTAAGTACAATCTTGTAAAATAAAATAAACATTTTGACAGAAGAAGAAGGGATTGACAGAATTTATGCTGTATGTGGGAAACTAACGTGGCTATCAAGTCTTCACTATGACCAGCTGCTTGGCCTCTGAAAAAGGGCCATCCTGACAACATCTGCTATGGGTCTCTGTTACCTGGAGGCTAAACCACCCTGTGCAGACCTCTATAATAAATAAATAAATGTTTCTGGAAGAGACTTAAAAGATTATACTGATTCTGTGAGTCTAAGATTCCCAGTTATCCCAAATCTATGGAACCCTGACAGTAAAAGCCTGCTCACCTTTAACCTTTAACCTTTAACGATGATACAGAAATAGCTTGGAAGTATCTGTTGGAAATCCCCAGGCTGCAAAGATGACAGGTCAACAAGTCATAAAAATACTGTCATAATAAATAATTGTGCATCAGTCTATGCACAGCCTTTAAGTACCCAGCTAAACCATAATGCAATTCTAAAACTCAAAGCCCAAATGGGTGTAGTTCTCATTTAATACGCTCTGTGAGTGAGGCTATAGTAGCATAAGGAAGAACTGTAACTTTTTTTCATGAAAAAGACCATACCACCAGTGAGGGAATTATTAAATACACACATTCACAATCTTCTCTGTAACACTGAGATTAGTATTGATTTAAATGTATTTATATTTCATAATCTCTCCAGCATTTTCTCTCAAAATGTATAGTGAGATGCCCAATGTCAGAGTGTCCCTTTTCGAGATATGAGAGAGAACTGTGTGGAGCTGGAGCCAAATCTTAACTGGCCACCTCCATTGATATGTGGCCCTGTCCCTCTGCTAGCAAGGAACCATCGGACTGTGAAACGAGCTTTTCCAAACTTGCCCAAAGCCCACAAAGACGATTTACTATAGTGTCGAAAGAAGGAGCTGGAGAAAACCTTAAAAAAATACATTTGTACTGCTACCTTGTCTGCTGAGAGAGAACATTCAGGGTAAGCTGTGCCATCACACACACTTGACTTGTTAATGCAGTGAAATATGACAGTCAATTTTTCCCCTTCAGTTAAAATGTCTTCCAGAGGCTGAGAAGGTTGAAAAAATCTCTTCTAAGATCCTTTTCTCTTGCAGAGTTTTTTTTTCCAGAGGCTACAACATGGCTGGTTTAGTAACTTTGTCACAACAGTTTCAATAAAGAATGAAGGATGTTTGTCAGTATCGTGGCAACCACACTGATTCATATGAACATACACAAACGTAATACCACACAACCACACACACAAAGCTGCACCATTGTAAACTGCTGTACACCGCTCACACAAACACCTCCAGGAACATCAGTAAACTGTACCACACACCCTGATGTTAGCGCTGATGTGCACACAGTCACATTAACACACCGACCACCTTCCCTCACATTACCACCACACACACAGCACACACACTCCAGATAAAATGCAGAATCCAGGCCAGGAACAAAGTGAAAAGCTCTGCAGAATAAATCCGTCTCTAAGCCAATATGTAGCCCTAACTCCACACTGTGTGACTTCCACCCCGATTTATCAAAAACGGCTCATTCACAAACATGGCAAAACACACCAGTGTAGAATAGAGCAATGCTATTCCCGGAGGAAATAATCTCCTAAAACCATTACAGGGAACAACGTAGGTGCAGTAGCTATGGGGAGGATTATGGCCGAACCCTCTCATGCACACACACACACACACACTTTCCATCTGATTTTTCTCAGTTCCTTTATGCTGCACTTGTGCGTATGTGTAAATAGAAGCCGCTCAAGGAAATACAGTAACAGGCATGAGAAAGCTCATTCCACAGACTGGAACTGAAGTGTGTGTGTGTAAACAGGACGTGCATCAGTGTACTGTCAAAATCAAGAGTGACATGCTTTATATATTGAATACACTGAGGTTGTGTGTCTATTTGTGTAAACTAATTAAATTTACAGAGGACAGATTACAAATTAAGACTTTTCACAAAACACTTGGTTTGCTTTTGTAAACAACGCTGTACCAAGATAAATGCGGAGCAGAGGAGTTGGCAGTCAAATGCACCCTGCCCACTGCATCAGGGATGTACCAAATGCACTTTCTGTATATTCATCGGCAGGTGTGCATTACAAACTGGAAACTGGAAATGTATAACGACACAGTCACACAAAAAACATGCATACACGATGTCTGAAATGTATATTTAAAAAAAAATGTTTTGTCTTTCGCGAGACTCCTATAAAATGTCATCTGAACAATCTCTATAACATCATGTTCCTTATCGCAGCCAAACATCTACCTGAATTGTAATTAAATATGTGGAGTCCCAGGCGATACTTTGGCCAGACTCTTTAAAAAGAAGATGATGCCCACAGCTGTTGCCCTCCGTTTCCAGGTGTTTATGATTGAGCCTCTAGGGAGGAGTGGAAGGAGGGAGTGATTGAGGATTAAAGAAGTTTGAATCATGTGCTATATGTTTTCATAGAAATGCATGAATTGTTTTCAATGGGCTCCAATTCAACAAGCCTGCAGGTCTCCATCTGAAATAACCCTTTAGGTCATTTGTACAGGCAGCACCATTATACATTTAAATACAGTAGTTTGTGCGCTGGTTACTTGTGTTGCTATTCAACATTTCTTAGCTAACTAGCTAGCTGACATATTATACGAAATTAACATTAAAACCTTTGCCGTCATTTTTGGCACAATGGACATAGCACCTCATGAGAAATAATGCGGTTATAGATCAACAATTGACAAAAAAAAAAATCTAAAATCAAAATGTATTCATAATGTAGGGCAGATTTTTAAGTATAAAGTGAAATGGTGGGTCAGATTATCAAATGGGCTCCTTTGATTGGTCAGAATGGTCCTGTGCAGTGCCCAGAGCCTGCCCCTAACTCTACATGTACAAAACATTTCTGCTCCACTGCAAGAAGCAAGACTTTACCTCCATATGTGTTGTGCATCATGTTTTCACGTAACAGTGTCATGCCATGTCACCCTTGTAACTACCTCCCTTCCACCATTTACTTTCATTTCTTTACCATGTATCTGTATTTTTTGCCCCTAACCCTAAATAATTGGTTTTGCTGCCTAAATTCAACCAAATTGCAGGCTTTTTATTTTCTTACAACCGCACACTGTATGTGTATTTATGATAATGTGCACACTATTTTCAGAGTAACCCTTACCAGCTCCACTCTGCACAGCAAAACGCTCATATGGCCCCTTCTGAACAACCTATTCTGTCCTTTAGGTGCATGGGAGATCTCGATGGTTGATTTGCATAAAATGCTGTGAATAATGAGGTATGGTAGGTTATCTTCATCTTAATTTTAGTGATTCAGTGTGCCAGAATCTCCTAACTAGCACTAAAATAAAACTATAGATGAGGCTTATTGGAATGACAGCTGTTTTGGATATAAACAGCAGGCAATGGATATAAATTCAAGTACTGGTGTATGTCCAAATTTATAACCTAGTTATAGTGCTACTAAAAGAGTTTGACAGTGATCAGTGTCACTAGGATTGATCATCTAAATGTGTTGGATGTCTTTATGTGATGCCATGACAATCCATTCAATATTTTTTGCAATATTTTTGTCTGGAACAAAGTAGTGGAAGGATTGACAGACACTGCTATCTATATAGTCAGACAAGGGGGGTGGCTTTTTGGGTTTTGTTGTTTCATTTTCTATATAAGAAATATAAGACTGTTAGGTCAGGTTTCTTTTCACAAACAACTCAGTACAGGTTGTACTTAAACAGAAGTTACTCATCTATATTCAGAAATGCCCTTTTTTACTTGTCCATTTACAGTTTTGTTGTTGACAAGTGAATGTATTTTGGGATAGAACATGGGACAAGACAGTATAACCCCAGGCTACTGTCACACTGCTGTGTGAATCAGAGAGGAAATGTTCTGCCTCATTTATTCCTACTATTCATTTATCGGCAAAAACCCCCGTGCTCACCAAAATAAATACGACGGCTATTTTGCCCGTTTGACGCCGCGCCAGCTTTCCTGGAGGCGGAAATGCTACAAACGACACACCTCAAAGGGCTGGCGCATTGCACCAGGCGCTCCTAACACGTCTGTGAGCTCACTCCAAATCTCTGTAAAATGGGGGAATTACAATGTGAGGAACAGCAGTGAATGCAACTGATGTGTTAATGAAGATGTATGCTACATGTGGCTGCGGTTGCCGGGGGTTTAGTACTGGGATGTGTTCCTCTCAGTTTTGGTTGAGAAGAAATGTGTAAACAGAAAAGACACATGTTTAAGCCCAAATCAATTATGTTTTGTTTGGGCCTTCTTTCCCCATTACACCAGCCTTTTCCTTCACTGAAAAGAGAGCTTTTCAAAACGCTCGCCCAAGTGGTTTAATTTGTGAGGATGGGAAAACCTTCATTTTGAAAACACTTACTCCTTATTGTCAGTTTGTCTAAGTACTTCTAAATCAGACAGGCCAACAGTTAATCATCAGATATTTTATTTTGGGTCAATATAGTTAATCACATAACACAGCTTCTTTATAAGACAGCTGCACAAATATAATAATACGTTTTTTCATCAAGGGACTCAGTGCCTCATTGATGCTTTGGGGCATCGGGCTGCTCCTGATGGGGCTTTATCTAGGAGCCTGTTTGCTCTAGTACTCATTGTGATAGTAACACAATTCAATTTAGCTCTGAATTAGGCTTTTACATGAGGTCTCCCCATGGTGACTGGATAAAAAGAAAGGAAAATGTGCAGTAAACTAACAGTTCGACAAGAATGAAATAGGCCTTAAAGAAGCAATAAAACATAGCAATAATTATAATGCTTATTGTTATTGTCACAGAAAGGAATAACCATTGCAGTTATCTTAAATTCTTGAAATATTGGTCTTCAGTGCTTGTATGTCTCCCTCCATAATGGTGCCTTGATTACCAAAACGGCTATTAAAAGTGTCTCACTCTTCAATCCAAATGTAAACTTAATCCCTGTATAATCAATTCTTCTTCTTGACCACCCTTGTTAGGTGGCAAAGCTGTTCCCTTACCCCCCCCACCACCACATTATTAGTCAGACAATCAACAAGCCACTTCGACACAGAGCTGGTTTAATTGGATGCTGCACAGAGCATTACCATGCCCGTTGCCTAGCAATGGCTCCTTTTGCCAGTTTTCCTGTCTTGTGCATGTTTTTCCCAAAATGACGTCTATAATTACTTTGCAATTACTACCTTTCCCCTAAAACAAGTTCTTATCAAGCTCCTGAAAGCTTCCTACCCAGCGGTGCTTTTTCTGATTTGACATTATGCGATAAGGCCCCGGCAGATTACTGAGATCCTGAACTGCAGATGAATCTAAAATAGGTAATACTGTATATCATTCAAATGATAAGGACATCTCCTATGGTCATGATGATTGCAGATGACTTGAGGGCTACTGAAGCATCTGCTCACTTCAGCAGTGTACGGTATAGCTCTCAACCTCATCGCTGTCCTGCAAAAGTAATTTTCCTGCTAATTAGTTGTCACAGTGGTGAAAAGTAAGGAGAACCGAACAACTACTTCAACAAAGCCAACTCTGTGCTTAATGATGTCTTTGCCTTTGTGGTGCAAAAAACATAGCATTTTACCAAACCTACAACTTTTTTCTAGCAGTTAACTATTAGACCAGCTTGAAGTCACAAGGCCAAAATGTTGGAAGATATTAATTTGCACTTCTTTACTACATTTTGCTGCTCGGATTAGTTGTACACCTATCCAATTGAATCCAGGGGCATTTTGATCTATGGTCACTGATAAATCACCTTTTAAAGTGATTGTGATGTCATGCTGTAAAAGTCATACAATGGACTGAATGAAAAAATAAAAACTTCCTTAAAGAGACTTGAAATCCCTCAATGTGTGAGGACGGCCACAAAATAAGTGGGAAACAAAAGAGCATGAGCACAAAGCTGTTATGAATGCGTTGCTGTTAGAGACACTGGCTGGAAAAAGATGATAGTAACAAAAGAGATTACGAGCCATATGCAGTATGTCGCCGCCAGGTTTGTTGGCTGGAGAGTCCAATAAGCGGGCTAAATGAGGCCTTGACACTGGCCAGGAAACAATTCCAGACTTTTTTTTTTCTCTGGCAGAGCTGATGTAGTGAGGCCAGCCAATACAGTACCATGGGGCTGTTTACAGCTATGACATTGGACTGAGATTGGAGTCGTGACACGGCCCTGAAACAGCCCTCATCCTCTTTGGACGGCGCTAACAAAATACCTCACTGTATTGCTGTACTGTAAGGTGAGAGAGGGGACACTTATGGCTTCCCAATGTGAAAGCTTTGCTCAAAATGATGAGGCAAGGTTTCTGTCTTCCATTGTTAAGGTTTGTTTTGCTGTCTTGTGTTTGCATGTTATTTCACTTCGTCCTGTGGTTGAGTGTTTCGTAGATTAGTATCTGTAGTTTACCCCTCTCCTGTAAAAATGCTCTCTGAACGCTTCTGCTGAGACTTGTAATTCTGCATATGCCAAAAAGGATTAAACAAAATTTCCATTTCCTCATTTAAAGATTCTTTGTGCCTCTCCTGTATCTACCAAATCCTTTTATGCAGGGTATGTGCAAATCAAACATGTTTTTTTAACCTTTATCATTTTTCCTTGTTGATGCAATTTGCATTTTTAAGTGTTTCTGAAATATTCCCTGCAGTAACTCAACTCTGCGTGCCTTAATTAAGATGAATTAAGATTAATGTGCATTCATACCCTCTTTTTATACTCATTAATATTTAACAATTTTAAGGCATCTTTAACCACTCTGAGCTACGAAATGTTGTTGCTGGAGGTACCTCAAATACAACTTGGCAAACCACAGTTGACACATTCATACACAATGAAACACTAGTTAACCCAAGAGATGCAAAATGCAAATACACACACTGAGGAAAGAACTCCAGAACCAGCTTCTCTGATGTTGGTTATGAACAGTCAGAAAGTGATGTACATGGCTTTTTAGTCGAATTTAGTCCAAGTTAGTTAGTTAAAGTTGGTCTAGTGGTGACCTTAAATAGCTGAAAGATCAACAATCAGATCTAAAGCCTGAATAGGGAACCCATGTCACAGTTGAATCAAAAAGTGATTTCTGTCTCTATTCCTCAGCTCCTTCTCAGTTGTTTAACAATGGTGCACCTTTGTGAGATCCTAGACCAGGACACCCCAGTTTATTCTGATTGGAGACTGCAGCATTAACTTATATGGTAATTTGAAAGCTTTATATTTTGGTTTATATACTATCCTTTTGAGGGGCATTTCCTATATTAATATAATGTATTTATGTAGGCTGCACTCAAAACATTAAAAACCATATTAACTATGACCAGCATGTCGTTAATATCATGCAGACAACACGAATCTTCAGAAGCATTATTCGAAAGTTGAAAAGCTAGTGGCACCCAGATTGTCTTTAAAAGTCGCTCTCCCTGCTTAAGCCACACTGTGATGCTCCAGCCGGTACCGCTTAGAGTAGCAGGTGGTCACAGCAGACAGTGTGCTGAGCCATGCTGAAGACTCAACCGCCCCACTGCTCATCCCCCCTCCTACCATTCCTCTGCCCTTTATCTTTCCTACCATCCCTTTCTTTCCAACCATTCATCAAACCCATCAGCCTCTCTGACTCAGCTTTATTTCTTCATCCTCGCTCATCTTTCTCTTTATCCCCCCATCTGCATGCCCCCACAGACAGTGGCAGCCAGAGTCTGACATCCACCAGATGCACAGTGTGTTTATTCCAATGGTTACCCTCCTCAGGCTCCATTTTTCCAGCAGCACATTCACCCGCAGCAAATGGAATGCAGCTGAACACACTTAAGAAGTCACAAAGATTTAATGATCACTGTCCTTGTGCAATTATGCAACTTCCTATAAGACAGCCAGGCTGTGTGCAGTCTACCCACAAGGAAAAAGACAGGCTGACACAGAGGCCTTCAGTCTTAGTGGAGCTGCAGTGAACATTATGTAATCTATAAACACCTAACACAATATGAAAGCAGAATCTGTAGGCACCGGGGGCAGTCCTAGTGAGGGATGTAACAATGCATCACAATACACGAACCATAGCTAGCTACTACCTTGCAAACATATAAATAATATATTAGAAGAGGACAATGTGAGTGTGATTCTCTGCTTATACCTGAGAATGTATGATGATCAAATCAAACAAACACGTAAATTCCAAACTAAGAATCACATGCAAGCCTTAGTTTGTTTTATTTGAAAATATTTAATTCATTTAATTAGGCATCAATAGCTATTTTATATTGGGATCTGTCTTAAAAAAAAAAGAAGTATTTCTTGTTATTTAACAGAAAATCTAATTTAATATGCATTGTTTAGAATAGAGAGAGAAAGATTTTTTTATTATATTTATTATTTTATTATTTTTTATTATTATTATCAAAAAAGGTGAGAAAATCAATTTGTTAACCCTGTATCAGAAATTGTATCGAATCGTGAGTTGAGCGTATCGCCACATCACAAGTAGTAGTAGTCGTAGCAGTAGTCACAGGAGGATTGACCATTCAGGTCTGACTCTATTTCAGTTACATGCAGCTATTGTCAGTGGAGAGCAAAAGAGGCGTACTACATTGGCAAATGCAATCTTGGAACCTAACAGTTTTAGGTTGATGATTAATTAGCATTTTATTAGCTTAACTGAGTTATTAATTTATCCGTCATCCGTCAGCTCAAGCTCCTTACTCACGTCTCACACTGCTAATCGGACTGTCTAAACAATGTCTGACAAATTGAAGAGGGAGTTCCATATTTGGATATCCACCGAAGTATTGTCCCTTGCCTCCCGAGGCTAAAGTTTTGTCAGATTAATAGCTGATGGGTTCCAAGATAGTACTTTATGAAGCAGTAAAACCAAGGATGCCCAAACATAACCCAATCTGCATTTACATAAACTCCAAAACACCAGAGGCTGCAACCAGGATTTATACAAGTCAGCCATAAAAAATTGGGAGTTTATTGACTTTCTCCTAATCCATAAACAGATTAAATATGAATTAAAATCTGCTCTGGTTAAACTGTGACAGCCCTGAGAATAAAACCACACAGCACAAAAAGATACCTGCAGTGAGTATGACATGACTAAATCCTCTTTGATTACCTTAAACACGAGGATTAGTTTCCAGAAGAGGGAAAAAATCCTCCCATAAGTCTAAGTGACAGCGCTACACTTAGTGGGCAGAAGGACAGAAGTGAGATGCTGTAAAACAAGAAAGAGGTGATTTTTCCATTCACTGGTGAAGAAAATGGCTATTCCATTCTCTCTTAGTCAACTTGAAAATTGGTGGCAATAAATGTATGTTTTGGTCTGATGTCTGGTTCCGGGAGTTTCCTCAAGAGAAACTTTGCTGAATTCAGTGACTGTGGATATCAACTTTACAAATACACAGTCTCTACAGCCTCTGAGTTTTTGAGAAGTGTTGCCAAGTAGAACCGAGGATAGCATGGGTCTGGAAAGAATTCACATAGCAGGCACCAAGCAGTATCTGAACATGTATTTTCTGTCCATCTACACATGGTATTCCCAGTACCACTTATAACACCAGTGAAGGAGTTCTTGTGGTTTGATCAGGATGCCTCCCGGACACCTCCCATGAGAGGTGTTCAGGGCATGTTCGACGGTAAGTAGCCCTGGGGAAGACCCAGAACACTCTGAAGAGGTTATACATCTCCTCAGATCTGAGAACGCCTCAGGGTGCAGGAGGTGAATGGGAATGGACTGCATCTGTATAGTGTCTCTGACCACCTAAAGTACTTTTAACACAACAGACAGCACTCCTTCACACACACACTGATGAACACAGCTTCAGGAGCAATTTGGGGTTCAGTATCTAGCCCAAAGGTATTTCGACATGTAGGATGCCATGGTCAAGGATCAAAGGTCAAGTACTTTCGTTCAGTGTGAACCCTCTCAACCAACTGAGCCACAGCCACACAACCACAGGAGCTGGAAAGCATTGCTGGAGAGACAGCTAGAATGCCTTGGTTTGTCGGCCTCCCCTGTGACCCGGCCCCAGATAAAGAAACAAAACTCATATGGACAGATTACCACACAGACTTGTGTGTATTTCATGTATAAATAATTGGTAGTCAAAAGGGCCGTATGTTACATATTTCAGTAAAAAATGACTGGCCAATAGGATTATTCAAAACTGACAGTGCTTGGGCTTCCTCCACAACAGAAAGTGAACCTATATCAACTTCGCCAAATCATAAATGAGCAAAATAACAACTTGCTTCACGGTGCTGTTGAAGCCCCATCAGATTTCATTTAATTTCCATTCAAGCCTTGCTGCGTCGTTGTTACATCTTATTTTTAATATCTCTGATCAGAACTTATCAGAATTGATAAGTAGTAATGCAATTTTGGTTCAATAATGAGAAACAGAACAAATAAACTGTCATGCCAGGCCTCTCACCGACCTCCTGTTTAAACCTCCTAAACCTGCATCCAATGAACAAATTCTCTTCCCACACAAACCCACAGAACTACAAAACACTACTGAACACTCAACCACAGGACAAAGTGAAAAAGTTTTCTCAGCTGACAATGAAAAAATCAGACAACATTGATGGGTGATGGGTGTGAACAATGGATTCCCAAAGGAGTATGTACTTTGCTCTGAAAAAGGCATTTTACATTTGTTCCTTGTCGTTATATATGGCCTTAACGTCACTGACTCACCGGCGGTGAAGTCCTTGTTGAGGTCAATGAAAGCGTTGGAGTGAGGAGTGCGTAAGTTGACAAATGAATTTAATGCATTCTGCCACTTTGGACTCCTGAAGTGGAGAAAAAACACAAGGCAATAGCAATGAAAACTTCACATTTTAAAAAAGTTAATCAAGGTAAGGCAGGATTAGAAAGTTAAGAGTGATTACATTACCTTTTGGTGAGATAGCACACTTCTGTGTATGGGGGGTTGATGACTCCAAAGATGTCTGGTATCATGTCTCCATTGAAACTGTAGAAATAAGTTCCTTTCAGTGAAAATTTACAGATTTTGTGAAAGACTTTATATTTGATGCATTGTTTGTGGTCCTCCAAGAAAAAAGAAAAAATAATACATTTCACATAAATTTGAAGAAAGAAATTATTGTATTTTTATACATTATTTTAAAAAAATTAAACAGTTTGAATATACTTTTAAAAAAGACATGCTTAACAAGCAAATATATCTACACAAAGAGCTTTTTTCCCATGACCACCATGTTATTATTAAGACTTATACTTACTCCATAACAAGAGGTTGGTCTGTAAAGGTCTTGTTCAGCATGAGCCACCCACTCATATCTGCAGAAAAATTAATAGTTTAAACGGAACTTCTTGGCCGGACAAAAAAAAAAAAAAACAGCACAAAAAATCATTAGGCTGGTCTAACAAGGCTAAAAATATTTTAGTAAGCTTCAAGGCTGAAGAATACTATAATCAAAGTTTATTTAAGAAATCTTTTTAAGAAAGGTTAAGATTGTCTCATTTGGTCTTTGTATTATAATACAGGCTTTCTCTTTGTGTTTACAGTCTGTCTCGCTGCATTACAATGGAGCCTGAAATGAAGATGGACTGAATTTGATAACTAATTTTACATAAAACAGGTCTCCAATCAGGTATTTTTTATATATATGTTTGAATGCCAATTTGTTTATTAGCAGAAATAAAACACATAATTATTTATGTTGTTTGACATCTTGACATTTTTTTTAGATTTAAATGACTTTTCTTAGATTTAAATGACAAAACACATATAGAGACATATACAAATATTCTCACTTGAAAAGCACATGGTGATTGCTAACACCTGTGTTTGGCCTGGTCAAAACATCAGCTGTTCTATACTGATTTCCCAACTGTTCATTTGGACGGACCAATAATGCATAGCATTAAAAAAACAACAACAACAATAAACATACAGTTAACCTCTGACTTAACAGTATCCATATCATTATGATGCTTGGGTGTCTGAAACCACATATGCTACTATGAGTTAGTTAAATCCTCTATCAGTGTTGGCCTCCATCCATCCTTATCACTCATTCACTGTGAGAGCTGTACCTAATGTCTGGTTGTTCCCCCAAAAGATGAAAACTGTTGTCAACTTGGAGTTCTGGATTTGAGTTGTAAGAAGGACATCCATCTGAGAGTCTCCATCATAGTCCCCAGGAACCACACCAGTGATGATGGTGTTCCTGAACACAAAGATTGTCCGAAAAATTAAAATCATTGACATGCTGCTCTCACGTTTGCTCTGCTGCTCCTAAATATAACTAGTCCCTCCCAAAGAGCAAACAAAACCACCCTGAGGCGAGTCACCTCTTCAGTACTGACGAACAACGGGGGCATTAAGACATGACATGTTACATATTATGTGTCACTTTAATGCGTTGAAACAAAGAAATGAAAAAGCACTGAAAGTGACAAAACTTACTTTGGAAATATGTCCTTTGTGATGTTAACTTTCGGCTTGAAGTAAGGTGTTTTCGAGTCAGCCAAGAATATCACCAGTTCAGACTCTGAAACAATAAAAACGTCAACATGGGCACACATCGTTATTAATCTTTTAAAGAAAACGTATTATCCAAACCAATCGTTCAGTGTTTTTCAAAGAGGTCTTCTACGTTAACCATATGGTAGACACACGAAATAGGTATATGTTTACGGAATATTAGCAGTTTTTTTTTTTTTTTTGTTTTTTTTACAATAACAAAAACTAAGTTTTATGTCGATATCCCAAAAGCACATCTAGCCGGAAATGTTTATAAATCACTGTATTTGATATTTGCAAGGGGGTTAAGTAGCTAAATTAAAACAAAAAAGACTAACGTTAACATACGTTCTCTGATGATGAAGATGTCAGTCTGCTTATCGGCGTAAAAATCTCCAAACGCTGCCACCGTCCCGTAATTTTCGGCACCGAAAAGGTCGGTTGTTACATCCTGAAGCGCTAACGAGTCATACGTTCCTCCAAAAAACAACAAAAATGCCAAAATATTGAATTTGAATATCCACATCCTTCTTCTAGTGCGGCTCCCCACAACAACACCAACTGTAATACGGCACACAGCTTTACGGCAGGTTGAAATAGCGGATTCGTTTGGTTAAATAACGCATTCAATAAATATGCTTTTGGATTTAGATATCTGGTTTGCAAGTTTATTTGTATTAGAAAGATTTTAAAGTAATGGGCTTCAAAAGGGGTAAATAAGGCAGTGTCATGACTTCCTTATTTGCGTCAGTGTCGTGTTCCGGTGGTTCCGGGTAGTTTGACAGTTGACAGCTGTATCAAGTTAGCAAGATTTAGCTATAGCCTAGTCGGAAGTGAAAGTGATTACTCTTCAAAATAAAAACATATCAAGCTAAAATAAGCACAAGATCCCAAATACTCATCAATACGACATCATAGTTGTGCTTTAATTATACGTATATTTAAAGGCCATATCATGTTTATATATTTTGTTTATATTCTGGAGCCCACATAAATGCTTTAATATTATTTTGAAGGACGTCACCAGAAATCCCTAACTTTACAGCGAGATTCACACAGTGTAAACATGGCGAGTCTGGCAGATGTCGGTTGGAAACTCCTGGAATTCAAAGCCAGATCAAAAAGATCAGGTCAGACTTATTTATTTTGCATGACAGCTCGCAGTGTGACACGCCCGGTTGTTTCTGTTGTGCCTTTGTGAGACTGTTTTGTAAAGCCATCGAACACGGTGTTAAAACTGGCTGGATCTGACTATTGAATTTGTCCACTGCAGTGACTGTACAAGCATGAAAGGTCAGAGGTGCAAATGTGCAGCACAGAGGCTATTTTAAGAGCTTTTTACCAGGTCTCCTTACACTGTTAGTACATCTCATCCACAGTTAACTGTACTCTGTGTACTGCATGTGTTGTGAGTAGAGGGCCTTTGGAAGCTGGCACACGGTGTTATCCATGCACTGGTGTTAGTCAGCCTGGTACTCGAGGAAAGGTGGTCCAACCATAGAGCCATAAGAGCCGAGGTAGCTACCATACAAAAAATAAAACATGACAATAAGTGTTTTGTGTCAAAACATGTAGGAATATCATTGTTTTAAGTGATACAGCTGTGAAATGACCAGGTCTTTCTTAACTCCCAGACACTTTAAAAATCCATATAAGACTAGCTACAGTCACAACAAATGTAGTGAGCTAGCTGTAGTTTCTAGGCTGCTGTAATAACTTTTGGTGTACTAATCAAGATATAACATAACATTGTCCATAACATTGCCATACATCTTCCAGTAATGTCATAATTACTGCTGTAGTTTTGAAATTCTGAAGAGCCCGACTGAAATGGCATTTTTGAGACGCTGATACTGTTTTCAGAGGAGGGACATTCACCAATAACCGATATGGTGGCCAATGTAATACAATGAAAATAGACCTTTTATATGTTGATCGGCCCCGACTTTCTCCACTCTGCCAATGTACCCAGAGAATGTTTTTCCTAAACATAAACCTTGAAAAAAACAAACAATAAATAGGATTCAAATGAATAGCCAACCACATTTATAAACTTTCTTTCTTCTTTTGCATTATATATTGTTCTCAAAAGTTTTTATAACGGCACATATTGAACAGCATAAACACTGATATCGAAATGCCAATGCCAATAATGGATCTCTGGACGATAAGATCCATCAAGCAATATATCTGTTGAGCTCCAGCATTCTGTAACATTTCAAAGGCAAAAAGTTGGGCAAAGAATTTAGCCTTGGCAGAACAATTAATCAGGGTGATTATTGGCATTTTTAAATACCAGGCACACACCAATGCATTTGTTCAGGAGGCCCATTATTTACCTTTAATTATTTTTATTGTTAATATAATGAAAGCCATGCTGACAATACTCATGTTAATTTTTGTTTTAAACAAACAAACAAAAGACAAACCCATGGGATTATTATATTACATATTGCTCATTGGCAGCCCTACTCTTTTAACACTGGCGCCAACCATCTAAAAACTAATTTGGCCATTAGGCCTCCATCTAAGAGATGTTATTATGACTAAGAGGGACGATCATGACTTTTCTATTAATTAAAACAGCCGGATTAACACGGCAGTGCAGCAATCTGAGAACATAGCATTTTGAGAATGTTATGGAGCATAAAGAGCAATAATCATTTAAGTGCTTTCATAATTGACTGGTATAGTTATTCTGCTAAAGGCCTTCTCATAATTACTTTCCATCATGTAGTAATTCATCATGACTTTGCATCTCTCAAGGGTTCAAATAACTTTAGCAAATGTAATGAAGTGTAATTTTGCATGTTGTTCATGATCATCATCACCCAGGTTGTAATTCATTTTTGATTATGCATGTCTAAAATTTAACTCTGTGCTACTAACTCCTTCCTGTGAATTGCTGTAGATTTGTGATTTAGCTGAGAGAGACGATTGGCCTTAATTTCACCTTTTGAGAATGGCCGCTTCAGTGGCTGGGAATGCCCGGCCTCATCGGGGAGTTCACAGACTCGGTAAGTAGTGGCAGCATGTCTGAGTCAGCCACACAGAGAAGGCCATAGAGGACACGGGTTAAGATGACAAGGAAGTCATTTTGTTATCTGTAGGCATGTGAGGGTTGTTATTGGTTATAATCTAATGTTCACAGGAAAGAAATGATTTAATATGTTCTTAAATGGAAAGCTTATTTTACATAACCTTTATCTCTATTACGTCTACCATGAGGTTACATTTTCAGTTTTTTTTGTCTGTTCATTTGTTAGTGTACAAAATGACTCAAAATAACATCTGGAATTTATATTATGAATTTATATTGCATCAGTGACCATATTGCCTTCTCTAACTGCCGCCATCTAGTGGACAGACAGACAGACAAAGGCTGGCGAAAACATAACCTCATTGGCAGAGGTAATAATCATGATCTTAATATTTAAAAAATAATGGGGGATTGCCATAATTAGGCAGCCCGGGGTATAATATTACCCATAACCCACTGTTTTATGTTGATTTAGCTTTATGAGTAATCTTCTTGGTACTCAGTAAACATAACAGTCCCAGAGGTGACACAAAATGAATGTACAGTATTATTGAGGTCATATAGCACTCTGCATTTATTATAATGTTAGAGGTGTAGTCATGGGATTGTTTTAAACTAGCCAAACACCAACTATCCACATTTGCCTGATCTCATGTTATAAATTAAAATTGGAATATTGCGCTTCCTCTGTGCTCTTTTAAAGTGTTATCTTTAAAAAGAGATGGATTGGCTTTGTCCCCTGCAACTTTTAAGCTGATGAAAATTATGCTAATTTCAGCCAGAGTGTGAATTTTTTCAGTACCTGTGGTATTGACCCAAGGTCGAACCTATTAAAATGCAAATCTCAGCAAAGGGAAAAGTGTCTGAAAATAGAGAAAGTCTAACAGATGGGGGGTTCCCTCAAACTCCGTCTCTCTCTCAGCTCAGAGAAAAAAAATGTCAGGAAATATCTGGTGGTGAGCCACATTACCATTTGAATTTTTAGCTCTGGGCCTGAATATTGTTTTGTTTGCCGAGCCCTTTGTGATGCAGTGTGTTGCAGTGAAAAACAGAATTTAGTGATGGCATGTGTGTATTGTGTTGGTTGTTTTTCTGTTTGCCTTTTGCTTTCACTCATAATAATTGGACAAAAGAGAATCTGATGCAAAGATGAGGTGTTCACAAGCTATTAACGGCAGAACTTTTTAATTTATGTATTGGAATACATTCTTTCACACTTTTTTCAAGGCTGAAAATACTGAAGAGTTACCAAGCAACTTTAGATATGAGCCCTGGACTCCTATCAGTTCTACCACATTTTGTTTGGTTACCATTAGCTGCTGTCAGCTGCTGACAGCTACTGACATGTTGAGCGCAGTGTCCAGGATGCCCATGTGCTCTGAGATCTGTCCAAGCAGCCACTTTCATGTTCTCTGAGACAACTGACTTTTTGAAAAAATATCGTAACTTTAAATTGGCACCTTGGTGGAATTCAGCTAAGTTCAATGACTCACATGACTTTTACTCCAATACATTTTTCTGATCTAACATTAGTTAGTACAACTTCAACTTTACCGGCTGCAAAATTATTATGATAATGGAATAACATTATATACTGAATATTGTTCTGTAATTGATCATTCTGCACAACTTTTGGTACTTAAAGTTTATTTGATGGCAATCCTTTTACTGTAGTAAGGATTTTTATTTATGCCATAGTATCTCTACATTGTAGTATTGCTCTTCTTACTTGGTTAGTGATTGAGCTGAATACTTTTTCCACCACTGCAAGTTTGCATGTAACAGTTTGTTTTTCTTCAGGTTCCATCTATGAACCTCTAAAGCTCTCCATTCTGCAGCGTGAGGATGAGCCCCTATGGGAGAAGCTAGACCGCTACTACAATGCCGGTAAGTACAAGTATTCACACCGTCAATAGTTTGAGGCAGGAGTCACCTCGTATCTACAACTACAGGTATGGAACACAATATATCTGAAACAAATGACACTGTTGTTAGTAATTTTACCAAGTACAGCATGTGTGATTACACTCACAGGTTGTTCAAAACACTGCATTCCAGGAATTGATCATTTTTCTCTTCTAAAACACGAGCCCACCAACAACAATGGCCGCACTCACGTTGAGCTAATGTATGCGGCCGTAAAGCCGGCAGTTGTTTTGTCATTGCCAATGGGCTGAAATTGCAGCCTTGGGTGTAGTGATTACATCTTTTAGACAGACAGTATTGTTTAGAGAGAAATTGTTATCGGTCGGAAAGATAAAAGCAGGCATGGGGGTTCCCGGGTGTTACTGAAGCAGGAACAATTACGCAGCATGCACTGACCTGAATTTAATTCCACACAAAGGTGTCCTGACTTGACTTAGCTTGGCACAGCACTCAGCTGGTCGTGTTTGTTAGAGGGAAGTTGTGAGGGATCCTGTGGGAGCTTCTGTGCTAGATAATCTTACTGTTTGGTCAGGGTTTTTTAGTCTTCGTTGCCATCTTCACAGAACTGTGTCTGCACAGGAGGATGGCCTTGCTGCCGCTATCTCATTCTGCTACAGGGGAAAAAAAATATTTTTATATACATTTTTGGAGGTGCTACACCCCAACTGTACAGAAGTTAAAGATATTGTTGTCAGCCAGGCGGAGGAATCTGCATCTGCAAATCAGACTTTTTAAGGACTGGATATTAATGGAAAACATCTCCTCATGTCATGTTAGGTTTAGAGGGACAGCACACCTCCAAATCAGAGAATATATATTTTTCCTCTTACCTGTAGATTGACTGAGTTTCTGATTATTAGAGATATTGGCTGTAGAGATGTCTGCCACCTCTCAAATATTTTCAAACTCTGTCCTACATTTCTTGTAGTGCAGGTGAAAAAAATACATGTGATATCTCTCTTGAGATATTATGACCTGGTTACTGAAGTTTATCCACAGGCCTTGTCATGAGCAGCTTCATGTAGGAACATGTTTTTACCATACCGACTTACAATACCAACTTCAGGTCAGACATTTGTACAATACCTCCAACACCTGGCAATTCAAATAAAAAAATAACTAGAAAATGAATAAAAGGATGAGTGTCCCTTCACATTGTAATAATATTTACTTAGTGGATCACACAATGAAACTACGGTACATAAGCATTCTAGGGTAAAAATGTAGAGATGAGTTATTACTAAATATTCACACAATAATTGTTTCCCATTCAAACTGACTATTGTATTTTCATACACAGAAGAAACAAACACTGTTTCTCCTCACCTTCAATCAGTTTGAATTTGCTGACTGAAAAGTCAGTAAAACATGTCTTTAAAGTTGTCCATCTCTAAAATTCAATTAAAAACATTCCAGACACACTATTAAGTAGCAGAGCTGACACATAAAAACATGATAGTTAGCAGCAGGGGAAATTTGTGATCACAGGAACTGCAGGAACTACTGTCCATGAGTAAAGTGCTGTTTCCTGTTGACAGGTGCTTAGTTTTTGTGTGTAGGGAGGGGACGCAGTCCTTTCACCATCTGTACAGCTTTTGGAAAGAAGCTGTTCTGTGTCCTGCTGGATCTGCAGCAGATGCTCCTACTTTGGCGCCAGGTGGGAGAACAGGCCCTAAGAGTGCTGGTGAGGGTCACTGCTGATCCTGCTGGCTGTCTTCACTATCCTTTTTAACTGTTGTTTATAAGCCTTGCCACTCCTGGAGCCACTGTTGAGCTTTTAAATGTCGTCAGTAACTTTCAATGCTGACCTGCTCCACAGCTGCACCATAATGGTCAGTGTGTGATGCGATAACGGTGTGTGATGGTGTTTGCTCTCCTCAAAACAATCACGACCTCTTGACTGAGATCTGCACCACGGTGAGAGCTGCTTCACTTCATCCTGAATGCAGTCATTGTCATTAGTAAACTTGATGATATGGTTGGTGCTGTGTCTGGCAGTGCAGTTGTGGGTGAGCAGACTGAACAGCAGGGGGCCCAGGACACAGCCATGGGGTGGGCCTGTGCTCACTGCGATGGTATTTGATGTGTGGTTGCCCACCTTGACTGCCTGTTGCTGCCTAGTGAGAAAGTTGAGGACCCAGTTGCAGGGGCCTGTGTCCACCTCCAGCAACCTCAGTTCTCCACCAGCTGTTGTTGAATGATGGTATTACATGCTGAGCTGAGTCAGGGAGAGGATTCTAGTGTTGGTGTTCTCTCTCTCTCAAATAAGGTGGAATGTAGCATCCTCCCTGGATTGGTTGCTAATTTAAGCAAACTGTAGGGGATCCAGATTTGCATGGGTGTGTTGCATGACCAGTCATTTAAAGCCTTTCATTGGTATCTGTGTGAGGGCCATGAGGTGGAAGCCATTAAGGCAGGCTGGCATTGACTTCTGCTGGGCAGGGATGATGGTGGCCCTTTGAGACAGTTTGGCACTATTGGCTGAGATGTTCTTTATTTCTTTAAAAAATCACATCGTTGATAGTCTGAAATCCCTGCTACGAATGGCCTAACTCTCCTGTCATGCATGGAGGGTTTGTTTAATCTTTGTGCACATAGCCTCTTGGCCTCCTTGATCCCCAGAGACAGCTTTCCTGGCCAGTCATTTCCATTCACCAATGCATTTATTGATGTAGCCGATGAGAGATTCTGTGTGTGCCTGTGGGTCAGTAACGCTGTCATATGTTCCTATTTCCAGAAATGCCTCACTGTGTGGTTGCAGAAAAGTCTCGATGTGCGTATGCAGCTTCCTGTGGCCATGCTTTTGTATTCTTAGACCACTGGCTTGTTTTGTTCACCATGGGACTGTTTGCTGGTGTGAGCGTAACAGCTAAGTTGCCAGTATGGAAAATGGTAAATGGACTGCACTTATATAGCGCTTTGCTCGTCTTTGTAACCACTGAAAGTGTTGATGGCCGAGGCTACCCTCAACAGCACCACCTGCCACCATTGGGAACACATTCACACACCAATGAACGCAGCATCGGGACCAATTTTGGGTTCAGTATCTTTCATGAGGATACTTTGACACCTTCCTATCAGTGAGTGACGTCTGGGGGGATTTCTCTATATGAGTGTCTTTGTGTACACCAGGTCTAGTGTGTGTATTGCATATAAATTTTCCTAAAATAACAAAACATAATGCCTACAAATATGTTGGCAAAATGTAACTTTCATCTAGAATAAGTGGTGCCGAATCACTACTTTAAAAGTAGCTAGTCACCACTAAGAAACTAACATCATCGATTTACCACTAGCCACCGGAATCCAATTCTGATGATGATCCTGGCATGTGTAATCAGTGAAGCAGTCTCCAGCCTCGCCGCAGGAGAGATAAATACACATTAGTCCTGATTACTAAATTACCTGCAGCTGTGACTGCAGCGCTGAGCCAGCCAGTGCTACCTCCCAGTACACATAAAGAAATCATCATCCACTGCCATGCGGCTAAACATGTGGCATCCTGCATTCCGGACTTCACTGTCATAGCTCCTTTGGAAATAATAAAAAAAATTGTTTGAATTTGGTATGAAATATTTGCTGTTTTAATGTGTGACTGTGCCATCATGTGGCCATAAGGTCGAACACCAAATTTGACAGCAATTTGGTATCATTTCACATTTGGTGCACGGCCAATGCAATCACTATAAAGGGACATCTGTTTGTTTAATGATAGACCTGTCTCGTGTCAGGGGTTTTGACTTGTCATATCATAAAAGCACAGATGTAACTAATAGCATTAATATTGGCTCTGTTCCACTTATGTGTGCCAGTGAGAAATGCCAGCGAGCCAGCATGCACAACAGCAGACCCTGGCACTGCAACACCTAAACTGAATGCAGCCGTTATTAATCTTATTAGCTACACCTGTGTTTGACAAGTCAGAGTGTCTTGTGATGATACAGCTCAGGATGCTGTCCTGAAGCATCAGTGCTGATTTAGCCACTGTGGACATAAGCTTGGCTTTTCTGTGTGGCTTTGTTATAGTAACAGAAATGTACTCTAAACATACAGTACAGCAGGAAAAAATGGACATGCTTTTAGGAGGAATTTCTGAGCCTGACAATAAGGTATAATCATAGACATAGCTTACTTGTGCACAGTTGTATGTGTAGTTCTAGGATTCAGATGTACTTTCATCGACAATGACATAGAAAAAGACTCACAACTTGTCATACCTGTTTGGAGCTCTCCAGTGCTTCCCTACCTGTGCCTTTTAAGCGAGCACAGAACATAGAAAAATCATAGCCTTCTCTTTACAGTGACCTTGAACTAAGAGCAATTTAAAAGAAACCTAAATTGTAATTTTCCCAACTGGACTTTGACAGAAGTGCGCCTTAAAGTGCTTTCAAACTAGGCCCCAGGGTCCTACTGCACTTTATAGCCAAGGTGTAGCAAAGGCCACCATGAACCATCAGATCCTGATGATGCATCAGGCCCTGCCGACTTCAGCTCAGCTTGAGACATTCAATTGATGGATAACATCTCCATGTTTTGGTAATTATTAACAGCAGCTTTCCCATATGCTTTTACAAGAGGGAATGAAAAGTAAAATGGCTCATAGCCTATAGCGATAGCTCTCAATCAGACACCCAGCAGAAGTTTAATAATCACCAGCTGGACTTGTGATTCAGCCAACAGAGTAAAATTAAAGTTAGACTTGACTTTTATCAATATTCTTTGTTTTTTGCATCAATGATTGTGATCAACCAAGATTGCTTGAAACAGGGGTCAGTGTAGTTCACACCACAACATGTTGCAGTTTCACAGGCTGTGATTATGTGTGTTTGAAATGTTCAATAGACACCTGTTTTCTTCCTGCAGACCACCAATAGCTTCTCTTACGATTCCTGCGTCTAGTGGGAGTTAAAAAAAATTAGGTTGCTTACTCCAACTTCTTTTGTCTGGATTGACTGATTTCTGGATATTAAACAGTTGCTTATGCTGGGATATCCTGACTGCCTATTGGGGTATCCTGGGTGCCTATCATCTATAAATTATGAAATTAAACAACCTGAGTCACTTCTGTGAGCTGACTAAATCTAAAAAAATGATATTCAACAAGCCATTCAGATTTTTACATGTCCCCTTTAAGTCGAGTTTCAGTCAATCCCAGAAGGCTGTTTGGTCATTGGTCTTGTTTGAGGCAGCCTGTGGCCTAGAGGTTAGGAATCGGGCACAGACTGAAGTGCCCTTGAGCAAGGCACCTAACCCCCCCGACGCTACCCAAGCGCGCAAAAATGTCCTGCCCACTGCTCTTAAGCATGGTGGCTTACAAGTGTGTTACAGGATGGGTTAAGAGCAATAAAAATATTTCCCAAACACAGGCTGTTAATTCACCCAGCCTTATAAGGTAGAAGACCATTTGACTGATGTTTATGATATTAAAGTTACTATATATTCTGCAGAAAACAATGTCAAACTGATATGAATTTCAAAAAGGCTATAAACAGTGGAAAAGAAAAACAACATTTATTGAGACAAACAACACAAAAGAATCACAGCTCTGGGTCAGGATTTGGCTCAGGCAGGCAGATTTACTTAAGACTTCATAAAGTAGAGCTTTTGCCAGCAGTAAACAGTAAAACGGCATCTTGCTGCCTCTAGCCCAGGTGTGGATTGAGGGATTGTTAATGCATCCTGTGTGGAAGGGTCTGTTCCAGGCTGGATGCACCATTTTCTCACATGAACACACTTCTGGCAGATATGACACAGCCCACTGGTCCGCCCTGATGAAGACAGGGCAGCTTGTGTATATGTGTGTGTGTGTGTGTGTGTGTGTGTGTATGTGTGTGTGCTCCTAGGTTGGTTTGCGTGTCTGTTATGAGCCACCAGTGTATGGTTGCTGGGTAGTCATTAGTCTGTGCATGTGTGTTTGGTAAAAAACACAAACAGAAGACAATAAGCAGAGCTTAGTGTGCAACAGGTGTAGCTCTCAGTTGGAACTGATTTGCTGCTATCAGCGAGCACAGCGTAGCCTCCAGCATCAACTGCGTTAAAACCCCATAGATTTACAGAGAAAAGCCTCCGCCAGATTGCAGTATGTCGAAAACGCAGCGTTGAACATTGGGCTTGTTTAATTGTTGTGTTGGGTGGCGGCTGGAAGCGCTTGTCCAATTCTAGCGGGGAACAAAGCCAGCATTGTTATCGCCGGCACCCAGACCTTCCTGCCAATATACCTGCTTTCTTTCACTTTCAGGGAGGAAAAGAGGTGGAGAGGGGGTGAGGTTGGGGTGACAATGACAAATCAAACCAGTTACAATTTTCTTCCTTTCTTTTTCCTTGTTGTTCTGTTGCAAAGCCGCCCCCAGCAGTATTAAGCATACAATGGTGTTGTGATAGTGGACTTGTTTTCCGTTATCAAGAGTGAAAGTTTACCTCCATCTCAGATAGTTCATCTCTCCATCATCTACCACCATCCCACCCCCTCATCTCTCTTCTCCCCCACTCTTCTTTCAATCCCTTACCTCTCTATGGTTTCTTATTTATGTGGCAATGTGGTCACACTCCATTGACTCCTTCCTGATAATACTGGAGGCAGAAGGCGCGATCGCTCTGCCGTCTGGCTCACACCGATTAAGGAATGGAAAAAACATGTTTTTTTTTCTTCTTTTTATAGTCATTATGAGCTTGTTGCAAAAACATAAGGTTGCCAGGCTGTTTTTTTCCTCGCTTTCTTTTTCATTTGTGCTATTCTTTCTTTTTCTTTTCTTTTTTTTTTGTCTTCTGATTTTATTTATTTCTTGGATTTGAGTTTAATCTTTTCGCCATTTCTTGCAGTACCTTGCAGTATGTAGCCAGCTTAGGCCAAATCAACTCCATGTGTTAGGACCCTTATCATCTGCAGTTAAATCAGTTAAATAATAAGAAAGAGTACAATAATAAGAGGATTTTAAAATAATATATATACATATATATGAATTATCTTATTATTATAGATACAATGCCTGTATTACCAATGTGTATTACCAAGTAGTTAGCATCGCTAAGCTTAGCTTAGCTTAGTTTAGCTTAGCCTTGCTCGACATAAAGACTCAAAGCAGGGGGAAGCAGCAAGCTAATGTCATATACTGTGTCTCACTCTGCACTTTAAATGCAGAAATATTAGTTTAAATTAAATAGCTGGAATTGAGTAGTTAGCTGGAGGCAGTGGAAGCAGCTAGCTTACGTGACTGAAGGTATTTTTTCGCACTGGTCAAACTACGATGTTTTGTTAGTTTTTAAAATCTGAACAAAAATAATTTGTAGGACATCATTTGAGCTTTAAAGGGGATTTAGGCCGTAGTAATAGTTTTTCAGAAGCTAGGCTACACATTAGGATTTAGCTTTAGCCCCTAATTTGCTTGAGCTGTATATCAATCTCACTCTTGGAAAAAACGCAAATCATATTACTGAAAAAGATGAACTATTCTTTTATTAAGTGAGGTGTTGCTACTCTGTCAGCATATTTGTTGTCAGGTTTTTGTGGCCACTGCATTTGTTTTTCATTCAATAGTGCCTCATGTCACAGATGTTATATTGCAGGAAACATTACGACAGCGTCAGCAGGAGTAGACAGAGAAGTTATTGTTGAGACTGGCAAGAATGGTGAATATTATAGTTTGTGTATTTCCATTTCTTCTTGGAGCATCTGCTGTGGTACTGTACAGACATAATCTTAGTCTTCCATCTCTTTTTTTTTCACTTTTCAATCTTTCTCTTTGTATTTTTTTCGTTTCTCATCATCTTCTCTCATTTTCTCCACCCTGTTGGCGCGGTGAAATGGCCCATTGTAAAAGAGCAGACTGTGTGCGTCTGAGACATTAGCTGCTGATTTAGTGGGACATTAGCTTGATGGATGTCTTGGCAGAAAACTCCCAACAACAGTTGATTTGCATCCAGAGAAAGTTGCAGGCTGAGAACAACGTTCAGCACGCTCATCGTTTATGTTCTGCGTCTAATGATGACTTCCGTAGAGCTGTTTTGCAGAGGATGAAACCTCGAGTCCATTACAGTTCCAGATTGAATTGTATCAGTGCTCCACTACCCATTTTATCCCTGACAGTTTTTTATGAAATACATTTAACATAAATACATATTCATAAAAATATTGTTTTAGCCTCTGAGCTTCACAGAAATGAATTATTTTATAGATAAATTAATATAATTTTCTCTAAAATAATTCAGTCATAATGATAATATGTTTGTCTTAATGAGGACCAGAGCTTAATGTCTTTACTGCTGAACTTTCAGTTGAATAACACAGATTCAATCAGATAAGGCATTAAATCAATCATTAGATTTAAAGAATTCATTAATTTAAATTTTGACTTTTATTCAGCAACAACATCAATAGATGGTAGTTACTGTCCATGTTGACAGCTAAATTCACTTGGGTCACTTAACATTTTTTCTAAGCATTACAATCTACAAAGTTATAAGGTTACAACATTAAAAGTTTAATGTCTAAATAATAAGTTATTATGTCTTGGCATAAAATGTTATATGTAACAGTATTCTTCAGTGTAGTGATATAACATGATACGTTTTTACGTCATAATGTGTTAAAAATATCTTATTATAACATGCAACATTAAATGTTAAAACATGCCATCTTGATTGTTATGACAATAATGTTTTTCCTTGCAGGGCAGCACTTTCATAATGACCTCTTTATTAACAAACCCCTCTTTCAAAAATTTTCTGATTATAGATAGGAATGAAACTGGAACATTTGGTGTATAAGTGCAGTAGACGTGGACAGTTCTGGCTCACTAATTGGTTTTCACTAATTACTGGTGAATTTAGGAGAAATCCTAAGATCTAAATTGACGAAGTGTAATAAACACCTACATCTATATTTTGTCTATATATATATTATCTACTCACCTGAAAAAAGACTCATTTTGGGGCAATATAGCTCATCCATTTTTTTGACTTTGGAAAGGTATTTATAAAAAGCAAAAAATTTCAACATAACACACCAATACAGATGTGTCTGATCTCATTTCAGCTTTTAATGTAGCCGCACTCAAAATTAGCCGCTACCCAACGGCACTGTCCTTCAGCTGATTCCCAATACAGATTAATGTGCGTTGTGTGTGTGTGAGTCTAGATGTCTAAGCATGTGTGTTTACACTTCATTTACTCTATGCTGGGACCAAGTGTCCTTACAAGGGCACCGAAATAAATAAATCATTTGTCACTGCACATGTGGTACTTAACAGTCGGAGCTCATCTTCACAAATCCAGTTACTTTAATAAGTCCAGGGTTGCATGCAGTCAGAGCCCTTAGAATGTCCTGAGACTATAATCATATAAATCTGTGTGTTCACGTGTGCATGCATGTAAGTGTGCACTTAATTAGTGTGAAGCCTTGAGGTGGAGTGCCTGAGAGGTTTATTAATATTCTTTCTAATTCACCCTATCAACCTCTATATCTCACCGCCTATTTCACTGTCGCCTTCAATTGACCTATACACACACAAACACACATGCACAAACACAGATGTTCAGTACATATACAGACAGACTGACTGTCCCGCCCCGTCTGTCTCCCAGTGCACATTACTTTTAATCTTTTTAATCGCGCGCGCACACACACACACACACACACACACACACACACACACACACACACACACATTCTCTATCTCTCCTTCCCTCACCATTGTCTCCTTCCTCCTCTCTTTCCATCAGTCTCTTCCTGTCTGTCTCTCTTTTGCTCGGTAACAAACGACAGTGCAGAATGGATGTCCCCGTCATTTGCACCGGCATAATGTTCTGATGAAAAATGAAGTGATCTCTCCAGACAGATTAGTCATCAGTGAGGGGACCTCTACAGGAGAGGAGGATGTGCGTGTGTGTTTGTGCAAGTGAGTTTGAAACAGATGAATTACTTTTCCCTTAGGCTTTCTGTTTGAGTATGTAATATTTCAGCATATATTATTGGAGGGCTCCGATCTGTTCGTATTAGGAGCTTCCATCCGTTGTTATGTCCTCAGTAACTAATGCTGAGCATGAACTTTGGTGAACTTGAGCCATCTTAGTTTATCTTTGCTTGTCCATTTAGTGCAGTCAGACGCTCGCAGTCACAACCCCCTGGCTGAAAAATGTCTCCCTAATTTCCCAAGAAATTACCGTGGCCATTACCTGCTGTAGAGCTTCCCGGTCGTATCACTACATTAATGAATAGATTTTGGTACTTTCCCTTCACACAATTCGGCACCACAAATTCCAACATAAATTATTGTTCTGGTGGTTTTAAGGTCTCAGAACGTCTTGACAAATAAATTTGGACAACCAAGCTTTTGCAAGTGTGTTTATGTTTGGATTTAACTGCTGTTTCAACATTTCAGTGATCATATAGAAATGTTGAATTCCACCAAAGGGAGTTGCACTCTAATTTCGTTGTATGTATACAATGACAATAAAGGCTATTCTATTCTATTCTATTCTATTCTATTCTATTCTATTCTATTCTTCAGAAAGTGAAGGCCTTGGTCTAGCATTTCTAGAGCCATATATGTAAAACCTACTCACATATCAGACAGCAGCTGTAAAATGAATAAGCACTTAATATATTGCATGAAAGATAACAAATACAATGCATCTTTCTTGGAACCTTTTGGATGCTGCAGCACAAAGTTTAAAGGATCCTGCTGTTCATGGAACCACAGCACAAAGCAGACTTTTTTTTTCTTATTTTTCTTTTTGAACATGGAGAAAATTGGAACAGGGAGTAATTGTGTGTTTGATAAAGACTTCAAACAGGTAAGGTTAAAGCAGGTAAATGAATGGAATTATAAAAGAGCAACAACAAGTCATACAAAGAATCTCTGCAAGTCTACATCGGTTTGGCTGTACCACCAAACATACTGTAAGATATAACTGTGAGGAAAATAAGTGCTCTGTCTCTGTGGTCTTACTGTGAAACCACTTGGAACAGTCACATATCACTACAACAGTTAAAAGATCTTCAACCTTACGATTGAAAAGGTCCTTTGTCAGCACCTCTAGGCTTACAGAAGTTACAGATACGTATACATGATACACAAAACATGAGGCATGGAAGTGTTCAAACCACATATTTATCTTTTGTTTCCACATGGCACATGAACACCATTCTCCTGTGTGAAAGTTTGTTGTTTGTTCGACCCGTGCCAGCACCTGCCATTAATACTCAGCATCACCAGCATTCATTATTGCTATTGCTGCTAGAAGGCAGCAGAGGACAGTCTTAAATGTAAATATGGAGAGGAATTTGCTGCCTGTACGAAAGACCTATTGGTCTTTTTGAGGGGGGACCAGTGTGCAAGCCAAGATTCCAACAAAAAGTTGGGGCTATTGAAAGAATTTGATCTCTGATATACTTGTTGTAAGTATATTATGATTCACAGTAATCAGGTTACAAAAGTGCATGTTATCATATTTTCTGAATTGCCACATAATTCTGATTCCTGTTAAACCTGTTTGCTGAGTGTATGTAAATGCAGTAAAATGGTGTGATCCTATGGGGACCATAAATGTCTGTTTAAAATGTAAGGTAGGGGCAAATGTACATTCTGCACTTCATGTTACACATTTTAGTTAAGTATTAGTATTATATGATATTGACAAACCATTTATATGTTTAGATCTTATTCGGGCATTTTTCAAGTAGCAAGATGTTTGAGGCCTAGACATGCAACACATGAGGAAGTTTCCTGGGTCAGTTGCTTCATTTCCACTGTTATGCTTCTGCAGAAGTAGAGAAGCACTGCAGGTCATGCAGCGCTGTATTTTTAACTGTTAGATATATTTGAGAAAAGTAAAGTCTCAGACTGGAGGTTGAGGCCAGCTATAGAACAGCGGTGGAGCTGGAATGAAGTCAGTGTTTTTCTCAGAGTGGGTAGAAGTTTACACAACCTAGACCCGATCTCACTCTGCTAAATTAGACTGTTAAAGTAGCTTGTACACAAATGGAGATGTTGCCTGTATCTGCTCATGTGAGTCAATCTTTCTGTAACTGATGGTGAAGTCTGTGCACATAACCGAGCAAGCCAGCTTACACAACTCCATGTCTGTCAATGCCTTGCAAAACATTGACATGAACATAAAGTGACTCTTGTCAGCTTGTGCAGCACATTCCAAGTATTCTGGAAGGAAAATGGCAAGCTGAGTCCAAGTGATATTCCTTTAGGAATGATTGTTTTCTTTACTGTGGCAGCCATTCACAAGGTTCACACATTGCTCAGCCTGAATAGGCATCCATCTGTTATCTCACTTTACATTGTATACTGTAGAATTCTTTACAGCACAAAACAAGCTTTGCTTTTTGTGCATTTATGACATTACCTTTGGTTTACTTTCAAGAAGTAAAATTACTGCCAAATGTCTTTGCCCAACCTTTTCTAAATTTAATCCAAAAATTTAATTTGATGATTTTATTTGAGCTTGAATATGCATATAAGGATTAAGCAGAGGCAACAGCTGCACAGCCTGAGGAGCGTTACAGGTCAGGGAGTAAGCTGTAACCCTGCTCGAAGAGCTGGATAAATATTCTATTTCCACACTCCACAAATGCAGACATGCCCAAAGACCAGAAGGAGGGAAAATATACACTGCTAGTCCATTACTGTGTCCTGTCTGACTCTGGAACTGCAGCTTGTCCAGCTGACACTGCAAAGCAGAATAAAATAGACTCACACATCTGCTCTGACACATGGACATCAAACAACTGGGGAAGAGTTGAGACTGGTGTAGGGATGGTGGGAGTGATACTGTTTGAGAGCATGTAGGAGTGAAAGCAGACCAACTCAGGTCAAGCAAAGTGTGTGGGAGCACCAAGGTGTATATGCTTCTAAAAACAGACTTCTCAGTGAGGCCTCATGATGACTATTGGTGTTATTATCAGTCCGTTGGACTTGTTGGTCTCCAGGACATTGAGTGCTTTAAGCTGGACTAGGTGCACAAAAAGCCATTTGCCAGCCATTTTAGTTGTTTTGTTAAAGGCTTTTACAAATAGTGCAGTGCCACAGTGACTAGCTTGTTCTGTGTTGCAGATGTTTACTTCACTGGCGTTTCAACTAATGTCGAGTAGATTATAACAAAATTGTAATTTTTGCAAGAATAAATGGATGATTCATAACTTCCCCTGTATTTTTTTCTCTCTGTCTCTCTCTATCCAGTCAAGACAACCATTTTAAACTACCAGAGTCCCACGACTGGCCTTTTCCCAGTCAAAACATGCTCCACCTGCAAGGAGGCCAAGGTCCGGGACTCCCTCTACTGTGCTGCCAGTGCCTGGGCCCTGGCAATGGCTTACCGGTTAGTACACAAAGCACACTCCAGCACTCCCACACATTAACCATGCAGAATGTGTCTCACGTGTGCAGAGCTGAATGTAGTTTAAACTGCAATGTATGTCGCCTTAAGAAGGGCACTCCATTTGTTTTAATTAATGCAGGTAAATTGGGACTTTGCATGGTCTCTGGTTCTGCAACACTATACTCTACCATAGACTGTGAAGTAATATAATATATAATAATATAGGTGGATGTAGCCAATGCAGCCATACACAAGCAAATGCCTTAAACCTGAGTCTTTTTTTAATGGCCAGCAGTGGGCCACTCCACTGGAAGAAAAAAGAAAAAAGGAAGTAAAATATGTATATATGTATTTATATAAAAGATAACCCCCCTCTACTTTCCACTTGATTTATTACCTCAGTTAAGTTTTCCTAATATGTTTGTGGTCTCATTCCTTTCAAGTCCTCTTCAAATCATTCATTTAGATGTTCAATCATGTTCCCATTTACAATAGGCATAAAGGAGACTATCCCTGAGGTTGTGGCTACCTTGTTGTTGACTTGTCACTACAATGGCCAGCTCTCTTTTTCTTATTCTTAGAACTGCAATCATTTCACAGTGTGAGTTAGTTGTGTTCAGCTGCACTACTAAAAGACAACAGTCAGCTGCTCATTTTATTTTAAGACAGTTTTTCACCAGCCTAAATAAGCATCCAAATTTATTTCATATTTAGCATTAATTACAGGTTAATCAAAGGGTCAAATCCATTCATCACACCTGTGAAAGACTGCAGTGTGTTTTGGTTTTGGTTTTGAAGCACAAAAAATTGGAAAAAGCCCTCTAAACTCTTAGAAACTGCTCTTACCACAGCTCTGTGTGAACCGCCTCAACACAAATTATGTACAAAGCTGGACCTGTCGTGCCTATGGTTGCTGAGCATTGATCAGACATTGGAGAGGGGTTTGGTGAAGGGTCATTTTCAGAGGGATCATGTGCCATTGGGCCGTTAAACCACTATCAACCTTAAACTGACATTATGGGTGCGTAGCTAGAAGTGAACCCATTTCGGCATTTTTGCAGAGTGCTTGCTTGCTGCTTTACACAGTACCTACATCATTTTGTGCGCATATAAATAAGCAAGTGAACCCTAAATGACGCATGAAATCCCATCGACATATAGGGAACATTTCTTTTACTTTTCATGATGTAAGCCTCTGCTAGTCTGTTAAATGAGAGTATTTTTTTTTACCAAATGTTCTGCAGTGGAGATTTGTCTATTTGTCATGCAAACTGTGCAATAAAGTGCCTGCAATAAGGCGAGAATGTGTTCCATTTTTCTAAGCGCCACAGAAAAAGTGAACTAAAATGAATGGGTAGATCACTTATAATGTGTTTTTTAGAGCAGAGTCCTGAGTTACATTGGTTTATGGTTGTGCCCACCATATCCCTCCTTCCTAAACCTTTTTTTATTTTGTCCCACTCTCTTCTATTTCATGCTCACTGACCCTGATCTCTAATCTGCCTCTGTCATTTGAAGGCTTTGCTTTTTAAACACGTCGGGATTGTTGGTTCAAGGAGAACACTTAAGAATTTCACAGAGAACCATCTAAAGGCCCCAAACTCCTTTATCAGCCATCCCTGCTCTTGATGCCTGCATTCCTCGGTGATTAGTTTGAAGGGAAAAGAGCACTTCCACGAAATGAGCCCGTAATAGGACAGAGAAGAAAGGATGGAGAGAAATGGGGAGAGAGGGAGAATGGGAGGGAAAGGGAGACGGAGAGAGATTGGGGGAATGGAGAGAGAGCGGAAAAAGGGAAGATACAAAGAGATGGAGGAACTACATGTAGAGATATAGGGAGAGAGTTGGAGAGTGAGGTAGGCAAAGCGAGAGATCAAGAAAATGGAGAGATAAGAGGCAGGGAGAAGAGATGGAGAGGAAGACTGGCTGAAGGAATGAGATCGAGGGGGAAGACAGAGGGAAGGAGAGGGGTAAAAATAGAGTGTACTGCAGTGATGTGACCAGCGGCAGATCTCAGTAATCAGTCATGGCTGACTCCTATTAGAATTGTCACTGAGATTTAATTAAGATGATTCTCATCTGACAGGCTTGGCCAGTGCCATTACTTACTTCACGCCCAGCTGCTGTGTGTGTGCGTGTGTGTGTTGTTGAGTGTGTGGCACTTGAATTTGCCACAAACTATTTTAAGCGGATATAATAAATTTGAGTCTTGCTAAGTAAGATTTTATCCTGTATTTTTTATTTTGTATTATTTTTTATTTCTCCATCTCTCTCTCTCTCTCTCTCTCTCTCTCTCTCTCTCTCTCTCTCTCTCTCTCTCTCTCTCTATATCTCT
>JAOWBC010000001.1:26769062-26779702 GCA_028566105.1 Hypoplectrus providencianus
TCTCTCTCTCTCTCTCTCTCTCTCTCTCTCTCTCTCTCTCTCTCTCTCTCTCTATATATATATATATATATATATATTTATATATATATATAAATTAAAAAAAATGCGGTGGGCTTCTTCCAGCGCTAAGATGAGTCTTATAATTTCCTGTAGTTTAACCTTTCTGGCACCCTCTGTATTAATTGTAATTACATTTAAAGAGCTGGTTATGTTACTATAACCCCTGGCTGGTGTTGGATCACCTCATGCATATTACAGTCTTGAATACTTGTCGTCTGGTAATGAAGTACTATAAAACAGGACGTTGGTTGATGAAAAGCTGTTATTCTCTATCCTCTGCAGTCACTTTTGATGTGGTGGGTCACATCTAAAAGACAGTGTGATTAATCTACCGTTTACGTTTCACCTCAGTGCCTTGGCTTTCCCCTGTCGATACCCAAAGTCATTATTGGCATGACCTTTGGAATATGCATCTGATACCCCCCAGCCCTATGGAATGTGCTGATTCCCACTCTGTTGACTGCACCATAACTACAGTGTTTGACTTGAAATGGTATCTAGTGGAAAACTAGCTGTAGAAACCACAACCTTATTTTGTACCAGGCTGTAAATAGTATAATTTCTGCTGCAAAGTTGCCCATTTTAACAAGGTCTTAGGTGGGTTTGCTTGACTTTTTTAATGTCCTTTTAGGGTCAAGGGTTAAAAGAAGATACATTTTTGCTTTTGTAGTTCATTTAGTGTTGACATTGAAGTCTGTATAATAAATAAAGCATAAACTGTAAACCTCCACATTGGCATGAGTATGCATTGCTATACCTCTTTCTGATTAAGAGATCACTGTGTTCGCGATTGTCAATCACAAGGTTGTCATGCATTAAAGTTTACTCTGGATTATCATCATTATTTTAAATAAGACCATTATTTACTACATGCTGAACTGTAGACTTAAAACTACTGACAAAAACACTGAAAAGTCAAAAAAATCAAGTTAGAATGTAGACCTCTATACAATTTGACCATTCCTTTTGCATCGAATTGAGTCGCCCCCTCCTGGCGATCAGAGTGAATGCAAATTTAAGGCATTAGCTTTAGTTATGAGACCCAGAAGCTACACCCATTCGTCTGTTCCTTTATGTGACAGGGTATGTTAACATGCCTTTGCATTGCTGTATACTAAATTGCTATTTCTTTGTAAATACAGATTGCATCTGCATGAAGGGCACCATGCACAGAAAGGCTAGCCAGACAAAACTCTTTGAAAGGAATATTAGGTTTATTGAAACTTTCCAATTGTACCACATTCTGCTGTTTAACATGCAGTAACAATAAAGTATCCTACCTTTTTATCTTACCTTGTCATTTGTACAATTTAAGAATCATTAAACTCACTAGATTAATTGTCAAGTCGCTACAATGAACATGACTATATTACTAAATAGTGTCAGATGTTTGAACCCATTTCAAGCAAATGGCAATGTTAGCTAAATTTTGTTCAGATTTACCTTTTGAAATAACTGCTTTAGATGATCTGTTGAATCAGTTGTTTTATAATCCCATTGTATCACCTGTATTCGTCATAAATGTGTTATCTCTGTTTACCCCATTATGCAGACGCATTGATGACGATATGGGGCGAACTCACGAACTGGAGCATTCTGCCATCAAGTGCATGAGAGGGATCCTGTACTGCTATATGAGGCAGGCTGATAAGGTGAGTTTTTAGTCAGCCTCCATTCAGCTCCTGCATGTTTGCATAAAAGCAATGCCAATTACACACTGTATTGCAGATCAAAGGTGTATTTCTGAGCTGTTATTTGTCAAAGCCTTTCAGAGCTGGAGAACTGGACACATCTGGTTCCTCTTTCATATCATAACAAATGACAATGGGAGCTGGTTGCTTTAATCCTGAGGGCTTAATAACCGACAATCTGGTAATTGCCAAAGACTTTTGCTCCACAGGGGGAAATTTCACGCCACGTCTGCAGGAGACCTGATGCATGAGAAGGCTGTGAATGAGAAATGGCAAAATACACCTTTTTATGTAACCAGCGTCCTCTGTACGGTGTTTTTTATTGCTCACAAGCAATATTTTTATTAGAGCAGCTGGCTGTGTCACTATGTACGTGTGTGTGTGTGTACAGTGTGTGCCTTTGAAAAGCCATTCTGTTTCATCTTGCCTCGACCTTGACGACCTAATTTAGGGGAGAGCTTTCCTGTGTCTTAATTACAAAGCTCGGTTTACAAAGTTAATTACACAGAGCAGCGTTCGTTGCGACCCCGTCTCCAACACTTACCAAGAACATGGCATTTTTAATGGAGACGTGACACAGGGCCACTGCTGGGCAAATATCAGAGCTAACACAGCAGCTGGGCCCCTATGTGGTTGTGTGGTGTACAGAGACAACTTTCTCAAGTAAAAAGTTTTCTTAGTTGGTGGAAAAAAAAATCTAAATAGTAAATGCCACTTTGCCAGTTGGTAATGGTGATTTTTGTTTGAAAACCCTCAAAGGACCAGCAAGGCGATAAGGGCATGCGTCAGTTTTGCCCACTATGGTCGTTTCAAGCAAAACATATTCAATAATACAAATTCTATTTATATGAACATACTTTTTTGGTTACAGGCAGTTGAAACAAGAACACTGCATAAAGTTCAAGCAGCAGATGAAATTTGAGCAATTCTCCTTCTCTTACCCTATTGTGAGAAAGATCTGCAGCCAGATGAACCTTAGATAGCCTTTTTTAACACAGGATAAGGAGGTCATACTCAGATTTGCAAAGCAACAATGTCATGAACATGATGATAAAGACAGGAAAAAAATAGCTGTATCTTACCAAAAAAGGACAGTATCACAAGCCATCACAGACACCTGGGATGTTTAGGGAAATGCATTTATGACATTAAGCTCATAAATAAAGTATTTAAGTCATTCTACTGTAATTTCTATCTATCCGAACAGCTAAGTAATACATTTGACTTAACATAGTTAAGATTTCCTTTCATAGTTCTTTCTGCTCCTATATCCACAAGGGTTTAGTGGCATCTGAAGGTGAGACATGGTGGACTCTGTGAAAGACTCACTCCCCTATTCTGAGTTGCCAAAAACACAACTAATCGTAGTTTCAGGTGATCATACACTAATCACTTTACATTGTTATGAATATTATATTCCATTTCCACCAACAGTGTATGAGGATGTCTCATTCTTGACTGCCTGCTTGCTGAACTTCTTATGTATGCTGGCTTCATCTCTTTTCAGTGAGTTGTTTGGGAAATCAAAGGTATCTCCTTTGCAAGCAGAAATGACAAGGAATGGCCTGGTTATTGGTTCGATGAGATCCAATTGTGTTTGTAATAGATATAGAATTATGCATGAATTGTACAATTCCATGCATTATTCTGCTTGAATTGTACCATTTCCTATTACTGGATAGATAGGCAGAAATTGAGGTGTTCCACTAATTTGGAGTTCCTGTTGGCGCGCTGCAGCTGCAGAAACATAAAGCAAGATCTGGGGTCTTTCAGAATGTCCCAAGAGTAGAGCCACTTTACACCGTGGCTTTATAGAAACATAAACAGCAGTTCCTATTGTTATCTGGTTACAGAGGTAACTATTTCACTCACTATCATAGACACACACAGACACGCTCAAGTATTAGTCTCTGTGGGATGGCAGGAAGTGGAGCAGTTTGAGTAAAAGTGGGACAGAGGGTCTCCACTACGACCTGACACACGGGGATGGGAGTGTGAAAGAGAGAAACGGTGTGCAGAGATGGGGTGCCAGAGGAAAGAACAAGAGGAGAAATGGGGAGTCTGAGAAAAAGAGATAAAGACACAGAGAGCAAGAGGGACAACAAAGAAAGGGGAAGTGAATAATAGAACGTACTGGGAGAATAAAGGTAGTAGTGAGGGGAGGGAGGGCAGAACGCAGAAAGAGAAAAATGGAGACTGCAGGAGGGAGTTTGATGATGGAGAGAGCTGCAAAAAAAGGTGGAGAGAAGAGAAACAAATGAGGTAAAAATGGGACAAAGGGCCAATTATTTATAACTCTGCGCAATGGAGCTGGCGGCCCAGCCGTAATTTGGGGTGTTGTCGAGTCGATGCAGCAAACATAGACACAAAGTCACCAACAATTCACTGAACACAGAAAACAATGCATAGTGTACTTGCTGTATTGGGTACATTCTGACCCTTATCTGTTTCAGCACGGGCTATGTTTTAATGTACAGTATAGCTGCATGGGTTATTGGTCATAGGGCAGATATATTAACTGACTGACAAGTTATTTATAGATTCATGTAGTCTTGCATATGTGAAAGTAAAAAATTGCCTTGATGTCAGGCTAATTAATTATAGTTCTTGTGGAATCCCCTTGTTAAAATTTGTATAATTGTATATCCTGGTGTTATGGCTTATTTGAAATGGCTAGAGGTTCGGAAGAGAAAATGTATGCTTACATATGCAGTGTAAGTATTTCAAACTGTCCAACTATCCCGAATATTGGAATGGTATGTTTATTTGAAAAGTAGAGAATATTAAGGCTATCATATTTTTATGCAATAAAAGGACTTGAAGTGCCAAATTAAGCACCAGATATAGTCCAGATATGTTTTAATCAAGCATTAAAAGTAAAGAAAAAGTAGTTTAAGTTGTACTTCAAAAAGGAATGTAATCAGAGGTTGAAGTAGTAAATCAAGCAACAAATTCAGAAGTAAACGTGTTGGTTGAAATAAAAAACTGAAAGGAACTGAGTTTTATCAGTTAGAGTAAAGAGCCATTCTCTATCTCCTCCCCTTGAAATATCTGCAGTCAGATGAACCTTAGATAGCCTTTTTATGCAAGGAGGTCAAAATCAGATTTGCAAAGCGTTGATGTTTCGAACATGAGGATAAAAACAGGAAAAATTAGGAGTATCTTAACAAAAAGGAGAGTATCACAAACAATCACAGACATCTGGGATGTTTAGGGAAATGCATATATAACATTGAGCTCAAAATGAAGCCTTTAAGACATTCTACTGTAATCTCTTTCTATTTGAACAGCCAAGTGATGTATTCGATTTTATAGTGTCTCTAGTTCTCTCTGCCTTCCGTTTCCACAAGGCAGCAGTCTGATCTTGATGTTCCGAATCCTAGAGAGAAGATGTTGTGTGCAATGAGAACTTGGAAAATGGAAAACTGAAAAAAACATTTAAAAAAATTAAAGCCACTGTTTTGCTTCACATGATAAAAGAAGTAAAGATTGGTTTCTTAAATGAACCAGGTGCTGACTGTGTGTCATTCAGGCTTTCCAGCAAAGAGATATTGATGGTGTAGGGCTTTAAAGCTCTTGAGAAAGTGAAATGGATCAACAGTTTATTATTTCATTCCTTGAACCAAATTTAGTTACAGTTTCATTAGGTGGGTCAAGATCTTGAATGGCAATCATCAGGGAGACTCCGTTCAAGTGGAAATGCCCCAAGGAGTGGAAGAGTCTATTGAGTAATGATAAGATGAAAACGTGTTTGTGAGGAGGTAACCTCAATATACACCAAAAACAATTAACCATCGGAGTATGACAGCCTGCTCAGCACAGATTAGGAACATTCCTTATCATGTATTAACTTAGCATGCAAGGTTCTCAATTGTATGCTTTTAACCATGCTCATGGCTGCTGCTTTGCTACTGTACTATGCTGAGGAGATGAATGGCTCTCCCTCTCTCTTTCCCTGCTCCCTGCTTATCCTTGACCTCTCCTATTCATCCTGTCCTCTCTGTCTACGTGTATCTCTCTCCCAGGTGGAGCAGTTTAAACAGGATCCCAGCCCCTCCAAGTGTCTGCACTCAGTGTTCAACGTAGACACCGGTGATGAGGTGCACTCCTACAGCGACTACCACCACCTGCAGGTCAGCCAGCGAGCAGACGAGTGCAGAAATGAAGAAACTCTCTGTTGAATAACCACATTTAAAAGTTATTGGTTCATATAGGCATGAACATGTGTAATGTTATCTGTCCACCTTCAATGAAATGTCCACATGCAATGGTCATGTCCACAAAAGCTTTTTTAGGCTAAAGAGACTTTCAAGTAATTTCCCACCAATCTACTCACGCTATTATATATCTGAATATATATCTGATGTGATCAGGAAAGAAACGATGAGAACTGAACCATGCTAAAGGTGAATTGGATGTACAAATTAGCCAATCGATCTCTAGAGGTTTTGTTATTGAGCACAACCAGAAATGCCCATAAAATGTTTCATTTCTTCATCTCTCTGCATGGTATGCATGTACGGTTAGAAAATTGACTTGTCCTCAGAGGTGAATGTGCATTAAATTGGCACTAAAACAGCTTATTCTTCCGTCAATGGTATTGACAAAGGTCAATTTGGTGTGTAACATTTGAAAGGAGTCTGCAATTCTACTAAAGGGTGGCTAATACATCAGCAGAGCCAGAAAGAAAATCAAATTGATAATGTTAGGACAAAGGAAAACTCATAAATCATCAAAGCTGTATAGATGTTAAACTCGTATTCACATTATATCCTTGGCTCGATTTCCTTTCAAACTAGTTTTTTGAAGTAAATTGTATTATTGATGACACCCTTCGTATGCTTAAGGTCTTACAGCTAATATGAAGCTAACGCCCAGTCCCTACACCATGTAGGAAATCAATTGACATATTGATATATTGACATATCTGGGAACATTACACAATGTGCAAATGACAGCCATCTTTTTCTTCTTATGTCATCCATTGTGTCATTTCCCCTGTCACTGATGCAGATCGATGCCGTTTCTCTGTTTCTGCTGTACCTGGTGGAGATGATCTGCTCTGGCCTGCAGATCATTTACAACACTGATGAGGTAAACAAGACACGAGAATGACTGCAAAGGTGATCGATTCTTAACACTAGGGAATTACACACAGTTTCTCAATATTTTACGGCTAAGGCAAGTCCCAGACAGTTTGAAACATCTTCTTTTCTTAGATAATCATACATTGAACAAAAATACGAGTTATCCCATGCAAAATCATTCCATTCAGAATGCTACTGTCTGTAATGTATAATTTTCAGAATGATTGAAGACCAGGTAAATACATGTAAAATAAGAACTGACTTTATTCATGGCTATACTTTTATATCTATATATTGAGTTTTTTTGTTTTTGGTTTTGTTCATTTTTTTGTTGGTGTGGGTCTAGGAATGGTAATGTCTGTTTTTCATTCTGCCTATTTATCTATAATGAAATGTATTTATGATATATATATATATATATATATATATATATATATATATATATAATTGTTTTGAAGGTTTGGACCTGATCCTACTGACAAACTGCATTTGTGATTTGGTCTGGTAGTGGGTATCAAATACCTGCAAAAAGAATAACATTCGGCATTCCCCAGGCAAAGCCGTTCTTAATGTTTAGTGCTAATTACAATGTCTAGCATAAAGACAATGATGATGAGAAACATTATACCTCTAAACAACACCTAAGCATCTCCATTAGCATGCTAACATTAGCATTTACTAGCATCAGGGCCAGTATCAGATTGGCGACACAGAGCTCAGGACCTTCAGTCTTGTTTCTCTGTGCATGACTTGCATGTCTTCGATCTCTCACCCAGAATATATACACAGCATTTATATTCTACGGTAAAATACTTTGAAGCTGCATTGTGACATTTACGAGAAACATTTTTTACCCTTTATGAGTCCATATGCATGTACATTAATGTTCCTATTGAGAAAAGGTATCACTGAAAAACAAATTGTGGGACCCTAATGTGATTCATAAGTCTTAAATTATGAGATGCTTCTTCCTGAAGAACCAACCAGATGCTATAAAGTAAGAGCAAGGGATTCCTAAAGGCAGTTAGCTGTACCCTAAATCCCCTACAGATATCCTAGAGCCGACACAAATGCAGGATCAGGGGACAGTATCTCACTTTTATTGCTCGGCTCACATTTATGTTTTTGCTGAGCCGCTCAATTGACTTTCAACAGGGAAACGTTTAGATGATTTCATTGTGGAGGCTTAAATGTCCTCCTGGGAATCGAACCGGTAACGTCTTATTTGGCAGCGCACCAAGCTAGACTATTACTGAGAATCTGCTTGGAATGCTTTTCTTCAGAGTCGGATGTATATGTCCGGTGTCATTTTTGTCTGCTTTATATTCGCCTCTTAATAAAACAACAAGGCAACTTGGCTGTTAAGTTTACACACTGTGCTGTTTATTGTGTGGCCCCAAGGAGCAGTTGGAACTTCATTAATTCTGTTAGTTTTTATAGTGTGCTCATTCACAGCTTTACTTACCGCCATGGAGCGGTGAAATTTGTGCCGCTGGTAAAGGAATCCATTTGTTTACTAGATTGGGCTTATCTTAAGAAAGTAAGGACATGGTAAAACATTTCGCCACTAACCAATTAGCGCGTGCAGTCTTCACTTTGTTTACAGAGAACCCTCCCTAATAACCTCTCATTTTTTTCCATTTTTCACTCCTGATGGCAAACAAATTGACAATGCAAGTTTCTTTGAGGGCAGTCCTGTCTGCACAGCAGCCTTAATTTGCATGTTTAAACACTGCTTATTAGGTTGCATAATTCAGACTGCGGCAGCCTGTAACCCCCCCCGATCATTTATAGCTCACATCAGCTCCAATGAGCAAAAGGTCTCTGTGTTCTCACTTAACACTGTTTGAAAAGCCTTTCATTTGGACTAAATACATTGTTACAGTATCATTTAATAGTTTGTTGATAGCTGCCACTGCTTGTGAAGTCCACTGGCGTTCACTTGACTGAGCTGGAAGCTGCAATGCAGTATTTTTTTTCCTCGAGGTAGGTGGTATAGAAAGGCTGCTGCGTGTCCTCTGAGAAGATGCACTATCGACCTCCTGCAAGATGCCATTTTCAGTCTCATGCAGCATGAAATGGAGCGTCTCATTAGCCCGCGCAGATCTCTGTTTTCTCACATAATACAGGTATATTCATTTATTTCACTTTGTGAGTGGGTTAAAACAGCAGTAAATGTAGTATGCTTCTGCAAATGTGTCCATGTGCGCAATCCACCTCCAAACGACAAAAAAAAAGGCAGAACTGGCAGGGACTGTCGTCGTGTGGCGAGGAGACAGAGAGGCTTGTTTGGCCGTTGGGCAGTAACATTCATTAAGATACCATTAAGATACTAAAAAGTTCCCCTCATTAATCATTCCACTCATAAAAGCCAAATAAGAGAAACCTTTCTCTCGTCTGTTTTGCTCCCTCTTCCCCTGCCCTCCTTCACAGACTGGCCTATTTAAGTTCTGCACAGGTTCTATCTGCTTCTTTCTTCTTCACTCCCTCTCTCCTTTTCTCCCCCACTTTGTCTTAATAGATTCAATTGGCCATCACTCAAGTGCACACTCACACACACAGGCACACACACACACGCATGTTCTGCTACTTTCAGGTCCTTTTAATGATTCAACGCCTTTAAGTCATCAAACATATTACGTCTCTCCCTCGTAGGTTTTTTTCGACATGTGTCTATTGATTTTGACATGTCTCCACAGCCAGCATAGGGCAGGTGATATAGACGAGAATCTCCCCAACCATGAGGCCATGTTTTGTTTGGTGATGAAATCAAACGATGCTGCTGATGAGTTTTTCGAGTCTCTAATGAAAGGGCAGCGTGCTGATAATTATAGCTGCGCTCCAAAATGAATGTTGTGATGTGACCATTCAGTGGCATGTCACGGGCAGTAGACAAGATGATGAAGCTGTGGCCTCACATACCGCCTCACTTTACTACTTAATTACACCTTGTCTATCGCTGCAGAGACAGTTTGACCTTGAGCATTGATGAGGAATCTGCTTTCTTGTCTACTTTACTAACCTCTATAATGAGAGGGAGAGTTATACACCTTAACCCAGATCAATATCAAAGGTCACTCATGACTGTAAATATATGTATGTGTGTGTAAGGCTGTGTATGCATGGGTAGTTGCAGTCCTTCCCTACAGAGACGTGCTTAGTAATAAATAAATGTTAAACGGATTGCGCAAGGGTTTTTTGTTTTTTTAGTCTTTGCGACCATTCACAGAACTTTAAATATTTACACACACGTTCAAATTGGCGGTCCAGGATACCCTAATCGGTGCCACCTGCCACCTTCAGGAATAAATTCATGCACTGATGGGCGTGGCATCAGGAGCAATTTTGGGTTCAGTATTTTGCCAAAGGATGTGTGCTGACTGTATCTTAAGATGTAATCTGTAGACTGAGGTAGTGCAATGACGCTGACCTGACCTACTGAAAAACGATCATAAAGATTGTTTTCAAATGCAGCAAAGTACTATCCATAATTACGTTTAGACTGTCACCTGTTGCCCTCTAGCAGGCGTTTTAGCAATGATTAAAGGCAATGCAGAGATTTAATAGCCGAGTTCACGTTCAGGGCAAGTGGAATTGGTGGTGGGTGGGTCGAACAGATGTTGGACGTTTCACTGTTATAAAAAAAAAATAACTGATGTGATTGAAAATTCACTTGCCCCTCATATTTTTATTACATAACTGTCACTTACAGCATTAACATAGATTAACTATTATTTAAATGCCTTACAACCACGTCTTTTCTCCCCTAAGCCTATTTTGTTGCCTAAATTCAACGATATAT
>JAOWBC010000001.1:26788218-26799545 GCA_028566105.1 Hypoplectrus providencianus
ATATATTCACCACTGTTGGGAGGCTTATTTTCAGGTGTTACAACAAATGCAAGGCTATAGTGGTTCTCTGAAACCATTGCATCTTGGCGCAATCAGGGAAAATAACACTTTCTTTCAGTGTACTTTTCTGTGTGGAAATATTAAAGAGACAGCATCCATAAAATACCAGTTTGGACTGTTCTCTTTTATTAAAAAGAAAATGTTAACCAGATGGGAGAACCCACAGTCATCAGTATACATCAAAGGCAAAATCACTCATCTCTGATGCTCCGTTTTCTTACGCTCTGCTGCTGTAACACCGGAAAAGGTTTCCCTGAGAGGGCCATTTCACACACTCGTCACACAGCTGCCTACATCGGTGGCCAGCAATCTCCTGCTCTATGCAAATTGTGACAGGGATGCTTGCTGATTTGACTAAAAGCCCTGGCTGGATCTGTTTTTGGAGGAAAAAAAGTAGACTCTGGCAATATTCATACATAATGCATCTGACTTACATTAGAAACTGCTTAGCAGGTTGCAAGAGTGACTCAGTTGGTTTATGTAAGCACTGCTGATGGATGGATGACGTGAAGTAGACCTGAAAGGTTTGATCACTTGCCTTACTAAGTAAAAGCATAAATTGCCCCTCCTCTCTCTCCTCGAGCTGTGGAAGTGTACTGGACTGACAGACTGCATTGTAGGAGCAGTACTTGTGGTTCGTACACGGGGACTGCTGAAGTGATAGGACGACTCTCGACTCTGTGTTGTACAAGCACTCCCACACCGTACTTCAAAAACATGCACAAACCAAAAATATCCACCTGGTTCTGCAGCCAAAGAGTGTGTTTTGGTGTGCGGAGGAGTGATGGAGGGGGCTTTTAACTGGGCATGAAGTTGTTTTAGCCATTTTGCTGTCAATGTTTTTTTCTGAGAAATGATGGGAGACTTTTTGCAGTTTTGCACATGCAGAATATGAGCCTGTGTGCTGTTGGTGTACCTGTAATTGATGAATATTTCAGCTGTGACTGGGTTTGTTTCTGTGTATGTGTTCTGCTCTGCAGGGCTGTTCATGGTCGGTGATATTTGTGGATCTGGATGCTCACAACAGAAACAGGCAAACCTTGTGCTCCCTGCTGCCCCGAGAGTCTCGCTCACATGTGAGTTCATCCATCAATGCATGCAATACAAATACCAACATACAAATGACTGAAGATCTACAAAGAAAGACTTTGATTTTCTCAGACAAAAAAAAAAAAAAAAATTCTATTATCCATTCTTCATAAAAATGTCATCAAATCAGAATAAGAAATATAGATAGGTTATAAACAGAAGTGCCTTCACGTTACTCTTTGCAATGCAATTACTTAAATAGTTTAAAGAAAACTTATTACACTATGTTCAACTAGAATAAACCTTAAAAATGACAATCATCCAGAGAGAATGAAAGATTATTCTACATATGAAGCCTGATTATATTTGTAATGGTATCTTAGGTCATACTTCAATATACATTAGGGGTATCATGCAGTTATATATACCATACCATTATACACCATATCTGGGTCACTGGTTTAACTATTTTCTTATTTTTGCACATTTTGTTGACAGTATGTATTGTCCAGAATGTAACATATGAATGCCTTGTCTTTTGTTGAAGGGGGATCTATTTTTAGAGAAGGGTTTATCTGTAGTCTTTCATGCTTTACAACTCCTTTATCACAAGACATATCCACTTCACTATGCAACACACCCCTTATATGACTTCCACCTTACCAATAAACCTTACCAAGTAGTTTTGGACACCTAGGCATGCCCTGTAGTACTTTCCACCTGCAGACTGACCAACCTGTTCCATTTGAAACAAAATTGCAACATCCATTTGTCAAAATCTTCCTCTGCCGCAACCATGTTTTTTTTGAGCTACTGACTGTGATGTATGACACAATAAGTAGAGTCAAAGTAGGTAGGGCCTTCTGTGGATTAAAGAAAAAAGGGTATTACAAATAACTCTTTCATCTCTTTTTTTTTGTTTTTTTTTCATCTAAATTTTTTACATTATATGTTTCAAAGATATACTGTCTTTCAAAGTAATGTTACATTCCTGTTCAAAGGACTACCAGCGTGCGTTATCTTTCAATTAAAGACATAAGCCCAAAACATAAAAGATGAATTGTGAACATCAAACAAACTAAATAAAACACATCAAAATGTTAGTGGATAGCTGTCATTCAAAATGTCCCTCCTGGTGCAGTTATTTCACTGCTCATACCAGCACTACTGATTCTTCAGCCTTGACAAGAAATGGGAAAAGTGAGAGGTGGCTGCAGGGCTGGGGGGAGGTAAAGCTGAAAAAAGAAGGGTTGAAAAAAAAAAGTGGTAGGTAGAGTAAAAGAAAGAGCAAAACCATTCCCTTCTCTCTCCACTTCACTGCTTCGAGACACTTAAATGATCACATCTCTTTCTCCGTGCTGAATGTGTCAGGCAGAATAGCCTCAGTCAGCTTGCAAAGAAATGAGTGTAATTAGACGACTAGAATGGCATTATAGCGGCATGAGATTACCATTAAGGAGCTGGAAGGATGGAGTGCAGTAGGGAGCGAGAAACCACGAGCATAAAGTCTAGCTAACCAAAATATCAATGTAATATCAGCATCTTGTATACTGTGGCAAAAGATTGAAATTCAATATTCAATTCTCGACACATTCAATACCTGCAGTGTGTTCTGCAAGCTGCTATCCCATTTCAGCTGCAGCTGCTGAGGATGTTAACATGTAAATTGGAGTTGTAACAAGAAGTTGAAGAATAAGAGAGAATTGTATGAGACAGAGCAGCAGTTGGCTTCTCTGTGAACTGTAGAGATGTGCGGAGATACAAAAATAAAAAGATAATTCAAAACATCAGACATTCAACCACACAAAAACTCGTTTATATAACTGCTTGACAGTCTTGTTCAGAGCTGTCCGTGTCATTTAGCATGTCTGCAATTAATAAGGATTATAGTTGATAGACAGCAAGTCCTCAGGGAATATGGAAAACTAATCTTTTATTTTATTCATAGGTGTTTGCATTAAGACTGAGGCCTAACTGCTCTCATTTTCTCTGCCTAATAGAAACCAAACAGAAAAGGGCTGAGAGAACTAGATCAGCCATAATAATAATTTGTGTGATATGAATTAGGCTTTGCTAATGTCCTGTTCGCAACCAGGTTTGGCTCTTGAGCTGGAAAAAAAAACATATTTATATAAGATAAGTATGTGCCATGTGCTTTGAACTTTTCAAAGATTTGAATTAATGATTTATTATAAAGTCCCTTTTTTATTTAGTTTTTATTTTAATTTAAAAATGACTGTGTACATCCTTCAGAATGGTGGAAATCCTGCAGAAAATAAAAGAGGGTCAAAAAAATACTTTCTCCCTGTCAGAACACAGATGCTGCCTTGCTTCCAACCATCAGCTATCCGGCCTTTGCAGTGGATGATGATGCCCTCTACAGTCAGACACTGGACAAGATTGTCCGCAAGCTGCGGGGCAAATATGGATTCAAACGTTTCCTCCGTGATGGCTACCGCACCGCTAACGAAGACAAGGATCGCCGCTACTACAAACCTGCTGAGATGAAGGTTGGTACTGGGGCGACACCTAGAAAGCATATTATTGTTACTTTTTGTCCTTTCTAATAGACTAGTGCTGGATTGTTGAGAAGCAAATCATATGAAACAAACAAAAAGCACCTTTTTTTTTCATTTTTGCAAGTTTAACACACAGCTAAATGTCATTGGCCTAGCAATTGAAATAAATATTATTTCTGTGAATAATATACCTCAAAGAGGGGATATAGATGAATGAAAACTCTAAAGGATCCAGCACATGACCCTGGGGAGCCCCACTAGTAAAGAAATGAAGCAGTCCATCATTTCATTACATAGAATGGGGTATGAGTAAATATCAACTGTGACAAAAGCGGAACATGGATACATAAAAACATATAAAACCCAACATGTACACTGAGATACCAGGGTATCTTAATAAAGGGTTAAAGAGCAATAGAGTGTTTTATCTGTGCCAAGAGATTTTTGAAGGAAACCACTTGTTAATGAAGAGGAAATGTGCCCGAGGTTGGCAATGCATAAAACCTGAAAAAGTTCATCTTGAAAGTGCTGGAGTGTGACATTTGAAAAGTTTTTTTTGAATCCCTAAGCCCGTAAAGGTATTATCCTCATGTGATAATGCTCAGAAATCTGCCTGTGACTTAGCCTCTCCTATTTCAAGTGTTTTAATCCTCCAGGTATTTCACCTGCAATCTAAGTGTGTTTGTGTGTGTGAGTGAGTCTGTCAGGAGGTGTGCTCATGCATATATATATATACGTGAATGACAGTGCATTCATTGTCCTTTTCTGAATCCCCCCGTGATCCGGGCGAAATGGCAGCGCTTTCACTTCAGAATCAGCTCAGTGAGTGCACAAGGAGTGAATCACAGGCAAGACTCTTAATGCTAAACAAATCATTGCATTAGCTGCAGAACTAACCTCCCAGAATTAATGAGCTCAGAGGGGCACAGGGAAAGAGAGCGGTAAGAAAAAAGCAGTAGTCTGTGTTTGGTCTCCATGTTGGGTCATTCTTACTTGATATCACGAGTCAATAAGGCCTCCTGATACTCAGCTTTGGATTGTTGTGCTACAGATTCCTAAAAAGTGTGGCCCCTCCTCATGGAATAGAAGCTTATCTCTCTATAGAGTTCATGGATTTAAAAGTTAAACACTTTCAATCATGAGATTTCCAATAAATGCAGTGCAGAGTTGGTCACTGTGTCACAATTTGATTATTCCACTTTGCTTTAATCCCACCTACAAATGGTTGTTTCTTGAGGGCAACACCAGTAACATTTAGATTTACAATATCTGAGTGGGTTGCAGCGATGCTTAGGTCTAACTTTTTCTTAACCTCCCAACTTCCAACTGCACAAATCCATATTTTAATATTAAAAAGGAAGAAATGGCAATGAGTAATGTTAAAGTGGTTGCACAGGGTGATGAACCAAAAATAACGATCATCCAGCTCTGCAGCTCCTCTGATCTGTACAGTGCTTCAGAGCATCAAAAAGTTAAATCAACCTCTCCTCTCTTTGGAGTGGTAAGGTTGAGGCTGGCAGTGTGCAAGGTCCAATCAGCACGATTCAGCACACAGTAAGTGATGACACAAATGTCATCTCCCCTTATTATTGCTCAGCTTTTGTCATTTAAAGAACTTTGTGTCTATTTGAAATTTTAATTAGGGCCAAGTTGTCTGATAAAGTTGAGGGAAAGCTTCCATCTTTTCAAATAAGACAAGACCTTAAAGTTGAATGAGCTGTTAAATGTAGTTGTTTATTGTTTTACATAACTATGAATAATAAAGCAAGAGAACATAACTGCATCTGAGGACGAAATTCTTTGTTTTGCCTCCTTGTAACCATATTTTGCTCAACATAAAACAAAGACGCTGTACAGACTAAGATAATGAGAAAACCTGAAATAATTAAGTAAACATCTTAAGGAAAATATGTTCTGTGCAAGCAGGCCTGAATATTTGTTCTTAAAATATTAATATTGCTCAGTATTTGCTTGATTATCTAAATAGGCATTTGTAGTCTTTTGCTAACATGCTTTCTGTAACAACTTATGTGATATATCTGTTGCTGTTTCCTGCTTGCGCTGCTTCCTCTATCTCTATTTAAACATTATTGAAATACCATCAGGTGAAAGTTTTCTTTTGCAGGAAATTACTGGTAACTAACTGACTAAAGACATTGCCTTGGATATGCGTATGTTTTTGAAATAGCTAGACATAAATTATATTTCAGCTGCAATTTGAAGGCCGTGGCAGTGACCAGTTTTTTTTAATGTGCTCGGGCAGAACTCAACAGATTGCTGTCATTCCTCTCACAGCTGTTATGTAGCTCCGGAAAATGTTTAAAACAACACGCCTTCTGCAAATTTCGATTGCTTTTGGCTGTTCTTTTATCTGCAGAAAAGTAGATCCTTGGTGCAGAAACCAGACCAAAAAAGGCGCAGGCAGTGTGAGCATGTGCTTGATATGTCACAGAGGGCACCATCTCTTTACCACTTAGAGTACTTTGAAATTAGCTTTCTTTAATCCTGCAGCTAATGTGATACAAAGACTCCAAGGCTAAGAATAAGTAAGCAGTATTTAATGCTTTGGTTCCTCCAGGCTCCAGCCTCCCCTCAGTTCTACCCTCAGGAAGGCAGATTTATTGTGGAAGAGGATGCCAGTAAAGTTTCATAACTTAAACTCCTGATAGCTTCTGCTGCCGTTTGCCTTCAATCTACAAGCAGTAATACATTTGCGCCTCAGCAAATACTGCGAGTAATAAAAAATCCAGTTATATGAGAGGAAATTGTGCCAGGTGGTGTTAATGAACAGTGCCATAAATAATAACCCAAGATTAACATTTTCGAGTCATGAATTTTGAAACAAACAGCAGTTATTTTTAAAATGTTCAAAATTTTGCACCAACCAATTTGAAAGATGTGATATTACAAGCAGCACATTACAAGAGTCCATCTGTTAACATTTTATTAGAACCATCATTGATAAAAAGTCACTTGACAGGTTATTAAACTCCATTTAGTAGTAGATTTGCTTTGATAATTAACCTTTCAACCCTAAACACTGACGACTGGTGTGGAAAGCACAAACCTGATCATTTAAATGATAGTACTAGGGATCATAATTAATTATCAAATCATTGTTTGTTAGCAGTAATATAACTGATAACTAGAGTTTAACTACTATAAATTCACCATTTATTACCATGGTTACTATAGGTGATGTATTTGCTTGCCAAACTAGCAGAAGTTTTTTTTACCTCTGTAGATGGCACTTTTGGTTAAAACCGAAAGTGTAAGGAATGGCAAATCAATCTTTTTAAGTTCCTTGGTGAACAGAGAGCGCCATCTAGTGGGCTCAGGTACAAAGGAAGTGGTACATGAAGCTTATTGGCCATCACTGGTTGAAAGCACACTGAATTGCTGTTCCTTGGGCTCTTTTACTTTTACAAATCTTCTTCAGGACATCTCTAGTGTTCCTGTCAAGTGTTACGACCTTGAATAACGAGCGTAAGCACACACATTAATGAAATGCGGAGCGGTGTGAGTTCTGTCTACTGAAGAGGAAGTCATAGGTAGACCAGGTCTCCCTGCAGAAGACATGGAGTGAAGTTGTTGTATGTGTTTAAGAGAGAATTCACAGCAGGGCAGACGTCTGTGCTCCCTGTCTGTTTACCATTGACAGAGAGCAGCAGCCTGTGTGATAGACAGTTTTACCAATCAGTCGAGCTGCTCAAGCACAAAACACCAGGGATCCCTGCCTGTTTACAGCCTCAACGGGCCAAAAAGCACAGGCCTCACTGGGTGACTGCCTCAGCTCTCCCCCCTCCCTCTAAATAAACCCTCCTCTGCTTCTGTATCTCTTTATGCACCTTTCTTTTCTTCTTTTCATTTCTCCCTCTCTCATCCCTCTCTCGCCCCCTGATAGCTTACCTTCACATTTCTGCTGAAACGCACAGTTTGAAGCCACGTATACCTGCATAATCACAGGCTGCAGACATTAACCATTAAAGGAAGCTCTGTTTAAGCCTAGAGACAGTAATGTCTGCTTGGTGATAGTGAATGCAGCTCCCACGTGTATTTGTGTGTGCCAGCTCTCCTAGCTATTTGTCATTGCATTAGGGTGTAATCTCTTTTATCGTCCATCAGCGTGGAGATTATTGAAAAAGATGAGGGACAAAGATAGTCAGGATGAGTGGCATTTATACTGATTGGCTAAAATGTGTGCACACACACATACACTTTGCAATGATGTATTACAAAAAGGCTAAAAAAAAAATGTGCAGCCTGCTAAATCTTTTTATAAGCTGACCTTGATTTGAATGTTTATCTAAATTTGGTGACCAAGAAAAGGGTTATTCTGTAAATACAGAGCTACTAACATTCCCACTGTGGTAGAGTTGATCCTCTTTGTGCGAGCATAAACAAGATGGGATTGAATTATGAGAATTAATAAGGCTGTGATTCACTCCACTGTTCTCTACATGTGACTTGTATCCAAACGAAGGTCTGTGTGTATGTGGGACACACACACACACACACACACACACACACACACACACACACACACACACACACACACACTCACACACGATGTGTGATCTATAATAGGATTTCTGGTTGAGTAAGATTCGGAGAATAATCCAGAAAATGACGGTGTTCGTGTCAATTCAAATGTTTGTTCCGGAAAATTCACCCCAGCTGCTGCCACAGACCGGCTATTATTCCTCTGTGTTCTGTCGACTGAAAACAATCACACAGTCGCACAGTTGCATGTACACACTCACGCCCCACTCACTCATATTGATCAGTCAGTCAATCATAGCTTGCAGGTTGTTTATGAAGGAGGGCTTTAATTACATTAAAATGCCGAATAAACTAGTAGAGAAACATAATAAATATGCTCGTTCCATGCAGGGGTCACTGCATGGTTTGATGAGTGTGAAAATTGGTGGTAATCACAGGCTATGGGGCTCACAGTCACCACAGCTCAGCCCAAATGAATGCCCATTGGAGATATGGGAGCAACTGAGTATTGTTCATCTTTCCAATAAATTTTTCATAGAGTTAAAGAATCTTTGAAGCTTCTCTGGGGCCTCATTACAGTAAAATTCACTAATTGCATGTACTATATAAAGTTTCAAACACAGGAAAAAGTGTATCTTCCTCTTACAGAAGCAACTCTTAAAATCATGGCTAGGTCCTATTCTGTCTCAGACAAGAGACTCGAACTATAGCTAAAAATAGCATTCTTCACTCAGCACATGTATGTTTAAAATGTAGTCAAGAAGAAGTGAGTGTATTTTAACTGTTAATGGGTCATGAGAAATACTGACACAATCAATACTTGAACACATTTAAGCTGAGCACCATGCTCAACCTATCCACTACATGTCATTTGTATGTATATGTAGTATGGACATGATATTATCTGACTTGACTGGTTGGCAGATGCACACATCCATAAAATAGTAACTCCATATCTATGCTTTTTCTGTCTGTTTGGTACAATTTGTGATACATGATATCTATATATATATATATATGATTTGCATGATATATCAGTTTTGTAGATCCCTGGCCCATGTAGTGCAAACTATCCCTATTACATGAAATAGAATTGAAATTGTTCATACCTCATCTAATTTCAAATTTCTGGACAATAAAGATTCTTGTTTGGAAGCCATTACACAGACTGAAAACAATCCACTTATCTAACTTTTCTCCATATGCTTCATGTATTTATCATTTGTCACTGCATCTTCAACTTTCTGACATCTAAGACCTTCAAATATCCTCTTCAGAAATACCAGCACAACTTCAAATGAAAGAAAATGACCTTGCTACTAAGCTCTGTTATTTCTCCGTGTTCTGCCACTTTTCATTCACAATGTCACGTCTTCTGTCTATTTTCCTGCTCCATGCTGTTTCATATTCAGCACTATAAAGTTCATCCATCCGCTGCTTTAAAGTCCCTCGCCTCTTTCTAAAATGGAAAAGCAATAATTCCTTTTCTCTCTGTCTCTCTCCAGCTTTTTGATGGAATCGAGTGCGAGTTTCCCATATTTTTCATCTACATGATGATTGACGGTAAGCCTTGTTCTATCCATAGCTGCTGTTATAATGCTTCAAGTGGGTCATTGGCAAGACAGAAGACAGACTTGAAGCATTTGACAGGAAATTACATTTTGGTGTTTGCAAGGTTTTAGAGGGCTTGGAAACACTTAAAAATATGTGATGTGTGAAATCTGTGGTAGAACCAAAGGGAATGGCCAGGAATAATGTTGTGAGTGTAGTTCCTCTCAATAATACACATTCATGCATTATTGAACCCTCATGTCTGTTTATAGTCCACTGACATTTGTAGGACAAACAAACAATCAGATTTAGGTCCTGTTGTCTCCTCTCACACTGTTTTTATCTTTATTGGACCACCCTAAACAGCTCAAAATCCATTAATTAACTTCCAAACTGCTTAGAAAACATAAGCAAAATAGTTGTAACGGTCCAAAACGGAAAATAGTTGTAGAATGCGGCAGAAATGTCTAAGGAGGCACAACTTTTAAAGGAATTCGGATGAACATCATACTGGTGGCTGATCATGTAACTAGCAAGTCAGTGAAAGAATATTGTTTATGTCCCTGCCTTTGAAAACTATTTGGTTTGTTACAAGAAAGTTGCAAAAAATTATGAAGAAAAACAAATCTTATCTTGTCTGGCTGCTGTGAATAAATAAAGCTGCCTTCAAGGATAGTTGGAAATGTCAATAATGTAGAAATGAGCTGATAGAAAAAAAAATAATTATACATTATAAAGTCTTCCTGTGCTATTTGAAAATGGTTGGCTTGTGCAGGCTGTCAGTTCTCTCAGACAAATCAGTGGTCCGCAGTAAATCCAGTGTCTAATGTCACCTCAGTTTGCTTGGAACCTCGTTCGAGAATTAAAAAGTACCAGGTACTTGAGTACAGCTGATCTGCACCATGCTATGTAAATAGTACAATAGAATACAGAGTAACATCGCAACAAAAACATTCGATACACTGAAAACCTTGAGGACATATTGAGCTCAGAGGAGTCTGACATTTTAACACCATCATTCCATTTATAGTTACCTGCCTGGTGCAGTTAACAGTGGAGCAGAAAACAGCAGAAGACTGATGTGCATTATCTGCACTTAAAAGGACAGATTTTCCTCTGTCTAAAGCTGATGAAGTGGCTTTCATCTGCAATGTACACAGTTGTGCTTTAACATTAAAGCTGTAATAATAATGGACATTGTTTATGTTAACATTGAATGAATCGACTGTAAAAGTGGTGTCACATTTTTAGCTCATTGTTTATTCATCTGCACCAGGCAGTTATTTCAAGCAAAAATAAATAAATAAATTAATTCTGATAAACAATGCTTTAAAGGGCAGACGCAGCAACTTACTGGAAAACAAAGTGGAACACTAAGCAGCTAAGGAGTTGGATAATTTCATCAAGATTCAGGCTTTTTTTTTGCTACATTAAAAGTGTCTGTGGTGGTTGGTAGGAAGCTATAGATTTCACGTTTTGTTTTTTGTTTTTTTTTTATTTATTGTATGCAGGATTCTAACATGCAAATGTTCATACATGAGTGCCAAGTAACTACCGAAAGTTGAATCCAAAAGTTTGAAATAGTATCATTAATCTGTGTGTGTGTGTGTGTGTGTGTGTGTGTGTGTGTGTGTGTGTGTGTGTGTGTGTGTGTGTGTGTGTGTG
>JAOWBC010000001.1:26800737-26822801 GCA_028566105.1 Hypoplectrus providencianus
GTGTGTGTGTGTGTGTGTGTGTGTGTGTGTGTGTGTGTGTGTGTGCGTGTGCGTGCGTGCGTGCGTGCGTGCGTGTGTGTGTGCGTGCGTGTGTGTGTTTGTGCGTGTGTTTGCATGCTTGTGTGTGTACTTGTACATGCACGTGTGCGTGTTTGTGTTGCAGGGGTGTTCAGAGGGAATAAAGCTCAGGTCAAAGAGTATCAGGAACTCCTTCAACCCATCATCTTCCAGTCTTATGAGGGTGAGCAATCAAATAAACACACACACATGCACACACACACACACACACACACGCACATTATCCTATTTTGCATATCAGTGTGGTTCATTTTGAACTTCTCTGATTCTGCTCTCTCCCTCTAGCCATAAAAACGTTTCTCATTAAATCACGTCGACCATATTCATTCACCCCATACTGGGACTGAGGCTCCTTCCAGTGAACTCAGCCTCTCGTCATGAGCAAAGAGTCTGGCTTTTTATATGCACCTGCACTCATTGCTATAAAGGGGAGACAGTCAAATGATAGGGATGTCAAGAGCTTTGAGTTTCTATTGGTCCGTTCATAACAGAGCAGGAATAATTGGAGCGTACGGAGGATAATGATGTGAGACAGAGAAGGCTTAAGTTGCTCTAAATGTCTCCCCAGTGCCTTTCTACTGGTTATGTATGGATTAACATAAATCCTGAAGTTAAATGGCCGGATTTTATATGGATAACACAACCTAACCAACCTTACTTTAACCATTCATGTCCATTAAAAGTCAATTAAATGCATTTGCTGCTGTTTAAAGCGGCATTGTGTATTCTGCTGCAGGTTCGGCAGACCTCCCAGGAGTCACAGTCTCCCATTGTTCTCCTGATGCATAGACACATTCAGGGTGCAGCTCAGGGAGACATGCTGCTGTACTGTGGTGAATGGGCAACATCTCTTCTCTTGTTCCATCATTTGAGTTGGTATTTTTGTTTGAAGAGGGTTCTACTGTTATTGGACCACACTTTTAGTGTAACACAGAGGAGATAGCTTTTACTCATATAGGTTTTAATTAAGTAGCCTGGATAACAGACTATCCGGATGAATTGTAACCATTGATGCCTTAACTTTCCCTCGACTGAGAAAAATCAAGTGCAAAATTTAATTAAAAAAAAAAAAAAAAAGTCTGCACAATTTATTTTAAATGAAAGAAATTGAAAAATTACAAAATGTAGTAAGCACAATATGATATCCAAAATATCAGGAGGCAAAATATGTGTCTAAATACAAGTCTGAATGAACTAAAGTGGTGCTTCTGAATCATATTCCAAAGAGAAGATTGTTTAGTTGATCCTGACAGAGACTCACACAATTGGAAAATATTTTTTTTCAGAATCATGCAGCCCTATTAGTAATGTGTTCAATACTTTGGTTTATGATTCAAATATTTGCAAAAGAGACATAGCCATAGTTGTATTTACAGCGTAGAGTACAGTCCCTCCACTCATTCGACACAGAGCAACCAGAACCTGCTTTGGTGGTTTGGTTTAGGTCTGTGAAAATGTACTTCTAATGCAAAGATGCTCTCTTCCCTTTATCTCTGTGTAATTCTCAGGTAGATATGAAATTCCTGAGTTGCTTTAAAGGCCATTTTAGTCTTTAATAGAAAAAAAAATGCAGAGGACGTTTTTGTAATGCGTAAGAAGATTGGTGGTATCAAAGCAGCTATTGTACAAAGCCCATTGATGGTTAATGTAAGTGTGTGTGTTTGTGTACAGTCCATCCTCAAAAAGGAAAATGTGGAAAATTGGTTTAACTATGATAAACATGCACTGTACTTCTTTGATGCCACATACTGTGTGTGTGCCATCACTGCTGTCCTATTTAGTATAGTTACCGTAAGGAGTGAAGTGCACATGTTTCTCACTTCAACATGTATAGAACACTTGTCACGGCTAGGTCAACATGCACACACACACACTGTGCTCATAGTGCCTTTCTCTCATGCTAGGTCATGCTGTGATCCCCAAATACTACTATGTGCCTGCTGACTTTGTGGAGGCAGAGCAGAAACAGCATGGAAGCCAGAAGCGTTTCCCTAGCAACTCTGGCCGTGACGGGATGATCTTCCTGTGTGGTCAGGCTCTTTACAACATCGCCAAGCTGCTCGGTATGTTTGTGTTCGCACGTGTGATTTGGTATAAAGCATCAGTTTGCAAATTCTTGTAAAATGCAAAAATTTTGGGTCATATTTAATGAAGTAAGATGTGAAATGTCAATTCATTTTTTATAATGGTTGTAAGAAAATTTGTTTATTTCCTAATTCCTCTAATATACTGACTTGATCCAGGGATGCCGTTTGACCCATTTTAGTTTCTGTGTTTGTGTAAATGTCAGGAAATTCATTGTATTTTTACACTTGTCTATGTGGACGTGTGCACACATGCTAACATCTCTGTCTCTGCAATCAAAATCCAGTGGATGAGCTGATCAGCCCTAAAGACATTGATCCCATCCATCGCTACGTTCCCGGCCCGGACCAGCGCAACGTTAGCATGCGCTACTCCAACCAGGTAAGCTGTGATGTGTCTGTGATTGACTGCCATCTCTCGGGCTCATATGAACTCTTTCTCAACAGTTTCACAACTTATGATCTTGAATACCCACATGCACCGTGGTCAGTCACGCTCAGCACAGCTTTGGATTCGAGTGCTCCTCGTTAAGCTTGATGACTTATGACTTATTTAAGTGCTTTTGGCCTGAAGTACTAAAGACATACACATGTAGAAAAAAAAAATCTCCTGCATGGCTGTTGTTTTAGTTTATAAGTCAAGTAGCACTGAGTGCTTTACGCTGTAGAGGCAGAGAGTGGGCAGCAGAACAACTGCCCACTCATAATGGGGAAAAAGTGCAAACGTTCAGTAACAACTGATAAGTTGCACATCTACATTTGGAATGTAGTTAACATTAATAACACTGAATCTCATGTTTAGCTACTGTTGGGTTTTTAAGGAGTTGGGACATAGAAATGGCGTACATCAGATTTGTCCAAAGTGCAGCTTGAGGTCCAACTGCGGGCCGCCATCAATTTTTAATTGGCTCGGTCAAAATCTAAAAATAAAATGTTTTATGGCCCAGACATAATATTTGTGCTTAACTGTTTCTGTTTGCAGTATGCATACAGAAAGATTCTGTATTTCTGTTGACATGTATTGATGACACGTGACATCTTGTTACATGTCCTCAATTTTCATTATCTAATTAATTATATATATATATTTATCCCCACTATGTAGACTTACACCCTCTGCCCGGTGCTTTTTCTTTACTTGGCTTTTTCAAGAACAACTGAATAATGTTATCATTTATTGAAAGAATGTAGCCAAATATAGTTACAGCCTTGGATTCAGCAGCGTCCACCCAAGGGCACAAATACAGAATGATTAGATTCTTCCTCTGTCTATTAGATTTTCGTATTATTCCTACAGATAACTTCTATTTTATTTTGATACATGTGATAAGCATGTATGTGTAATTTGCAATTGCAAATATCTATAAGTGGCAAGCTCCTACATGTACTGTAAATGAAATATATCTCTATGACATTGTTATATCTTGTTACATGTCCACTCAGTTGAGCTGGATTCGACTTGGCACACAGGGTTAATGGGAGTTCAAGTGTTGATAAGATATGTTGAGGTTTTTTTGTTGAATGCCAGAAGTCACCTATAGACTACACCCCCACAACACCAGACACACATCAGGCCCCACAGTGACCCTGCTAACAGTCTTTCATTCACTGCTGATGTAAGGTGATGGTGAGCACAACATGTTCTTGAACCAGAGTTACATCAAGGTGACCTTTGTTTTGCCTTTTTCATTTCTGAATGCAAATGCTAGTACATGGAATCACTGGGCAGTCGTTCAGTCACTGTGATAGAGCTGTTTTCATGGGAAGTAAATGGATTGGAGATCACTTTGCTAGAAGTGCAATACAGAATTAAAGATAACTTCCTTCTTTACTCAATGTTGTCCATATTAACAACAATCACTGAAATCATCAGAAACATGTAAAAAAAAAATCTGTTTCATGTGTAGTGTTGCTTTTTCCACACTATCCCCAATGTGTAGATGAATATTTGAGAAGCTGCACGTCAGCTATGGCACAGCTACAGCAGCTTTGTGCATGGGCTTCAAAGCCATACAGTAACCTCCCAGCACACCTCTATAAATCAATCCTTTCTCCTGCACTACTTGCCCACAAACTCCACCTCAGGCATTCCTGTCTCAAACCAAAAAAAAAAAATTCCCACCTCTCGGTCCGGCTTATAACTTTGTTGTGTTATTCATGTTCCTCTAGATTTTAATTACAAAGTATTCACCAAAACAGCAGAAAGCATCCTTTCTCACCTTGCCACAGGCCAGTCTTGCAGACAGGGATTAAAGCCAGTCCATTTACGCTACAAACGGTGTCTCTGAATGGCGATCATGTCCCGGGTTTAATCTTTACCTGAGACAGCCGGCGGCTCTGACAATCACACAGATGAAGCGTAGAGATACGTATAGAAAGGCTTGATGTTAATTCTCTTTGCTGTACAGTGTGAATTGATAAGTCTCATTCTGCTGCCGTGTATGGAGTTTTTGAAGCTCGGCTGATAAGATGGTGCGAGAACAAGTCGCAGAAGAGAGGATAGGTCCGGAGAGGTATTATGAACGCCAGACTGAATCAAATGGGTTGCAGGGAGAAAGATCAGCAGGAAGAACAAAGACTGGAGGGAAAAAGCCAGATAGAAAAGAGCATGTCGGCCTGGAGGAGAACTTTGCCGAGAGAAACAATAAGGATTCAGAACAAGAGGTATTAAATGTCATAATCTAATTCTTAAGGGCATACTAATATTTAAATACAAGACAGGACAACTCTGCAACTAACTAGAATTTAGATTTTTTTTTTTCACTTAAGGGTTTTGACATTTACCATCCGTGTAAAGACTTTCTCATCTTGTCTCTTGCTGCAGTGACTTACTGTTAAAAGGTTGTTTTGTGTTTCCCATCTTCTACAAGAAAAATGTCCAGCCTGATTTCATTGACATTTCATGCAGCAGTTGGATAACAGGGCTCAATTGCTATAATACAGTATTTCAGCAACCAACGGACAAAAAATGTTTAAGGGTCGTCGTTGAAGCCGTGTGTTTATCATACATGTCTAAATCTGTTTTTTGGTCGGCCAAAGCGAGTACACCACACAATTGTCACCAATCGTCATGTTTCAGATGTGGTCATTGGAATTAATTTCCAATCATTTCTATACCGTCCTGGATTTGTACAATATTATAGTGTATCATAGTGGATGTTACATTTCTTTCATACAACCATACCAACCATTTATCAATGCATACGTTACTTTATGCTACCAGTTACCTTTAGCTTAGCTATTGCAACCATTTATACATCCTTTCAGATAAGTCTTCTAACAACTTTGCACATTATTGGCTATTTTAACTATTAATACATCATTGTAGCTAACTATTTTAATCATGTATCATTCCTTCAGCTAACTAATCAAACTGTAATTTCTATGACTAGTGCTGACATGTGTCATTTATCCATTACTGTTTACTATCCCAACTGATTTATCCATTACTTAAGTTAATTATTTCAATGTCTCTGCACTTGTGCTACATTTTCACTCACTGTAGTTGCAACATGTGTTATTCAGGTGGTGCAGAAGCCTTGACTTTTCAATTTCATTTGTATTGAAACAAATTAGTTTAGCTACTCCACATTCTTTCCACATACCCCATGGGGATTGCAGAAGTGCCCCCTGGGAACAAGTATCCATGTTTAGAAATGGTTTAAATTATTGGGTTGAAGAGCACATTAAGCTTATCAAAATATGATCTGCGCATGCTGAAATACAAATTGTTTACATTTTTAATTAAAATCAAACAGAGTGCGATTTCATTCTGGTCAGAGCTAATAGAATAAAGGCAACTCAGCATCAACTTCGCTGCAGCTGATGCTGTTTGATACTTCTTCCTCTTACAACAAGTTGAATACATGCAGCTCTATTGTGCTGGTGGCATTTCTGTAATGAATTCAACCTCTAAACTAGTATGCACAGTGCAGAGCCTCGGTCTCCTTAGCTAGGCTGCATATTTTGCTGAGATTACTTTTATCACAATAACACTTTGTTGAAACTGGATTTGAAGGCAGCATGACAGCTGTTGTGAGGCCGGCCTCTGATGGTAGCAGGCACCGCTCTGTGTGCAGCCCATTGACAAAAGCCCATCACATTTAGTTTGATGTTTTCAGCCACATGCGGTCCGAATGAATGTGAGTGTGAGCGAATGCTTTTACTTCGTTTCTGAAGAGATTGAAAGCCCGGTGGTTTGCTGTCACAGTGATGAGGCTCTATCTTTTCATGGCCATTTGAAATGTAATTTAGGGACCGCACATCTCGTTAATGAGGTTACTGAAGAACTGACTACTTCTTAGTAAAGTTAATGCAATATGTGAGGGCTGGCCAGGTGTGCTCAGGTTTATCAGTAGACAGAATGCGTAGGTGAGAAAGAGATGATGAATCCAGCTCACCCACTGGGGCATCAGGGTAAATGCTACCATAACTGGTCCACAGAGCGGTCTCCTGAGCAAACATTTACAGTGGGCCGCACAATGCGTAAGCAAACCCAGAAGCTACAAAACATTTTTGGTTCATCCGATCTGCAAGCATTCTTTACTGCGGTGAGTGGGCGCCAGCGCGGCATCCAGGTCTCATTATACAATCGTGGGCTACAGGTCACTCATCTCCATAGCAACATGACAGTTTACTTTCTGTTTACATATCCCTGTAGCATGATGGGAACCCAGGTGTGTAAAGGGAGGCACTGAAATATCCACAGCTAAAAGTGGAGGCCTTGACAGCCTTTTCACAGGTGACAATTCAAGATATAGAATTATATTCACATATAATGCAGTAACGCTCTTGGGTGTTATGTATTGCTTTTCAATATTTATTTTTCTTGTTTTTTCAAGGTGCAGCTGAATGCTCCCTGAAGTTTGCCTATCATAGTGACCGCAGTTCTAAAATAGAGTGAAAGCCAAATAGAAAAGAGCATGTCGGCCTGGAGGAGAACTTTGCCGAGAGAAACAATAAGCGAGAGAAAGCGGACGACCATCTGTTTGAGTTCAGAGGAGCAGACAGCGCCAGAGTCATGTAACTGTGACTCTGTGGCTTTTATAAAATCATAAAGCAGTGGTCGCAGATGCTGCAAAATGTATAAAGGTAAAATACTGCGTCTTATTTGTGACCATTATAAACCACCCAGAGAGACCGATAAAGTGAGGACAGAAAAGCGTGCCAGCATCCTGTGAGAGGTGCCAGTGTGCAAGAAAAAGTCAAAGATTAAAATGTAGAAGTACTGGTACTATTCACAAGTCAGTAGTGGCTAACGTCGAGCACCAAATTAATTTATTTTCATGGTATTTCAGACTATTGGCCTTCATCACAACTTCATTCTGAAGACCTCTGTTTGTGCTCCCTTCTCACCTCAGTATGTTCTACATTGGACTATCATTTGTTAGCCTTCTGTAAAACTTCAAAAAACTTTTCTTTCCTTTTCTTTTTTTGAAACAAGTTGTGAACACAACACACATACATCATCCTTGGTAGAACTGAACTTCCAGCAGAAACATTGTCATTTCTTTAGAGTCTTCCCATCTGGTGAATGCAACACCAATATTTCCTCTCCTTTTAGCTCTGATTTTTGGTTCGACCAACCCCTGGTCTGCTGCCTATTTGGCTGCTAAATGCTCGGCTGTGTTCACTGGCTGGCAGCTAACTGTGTCTGTCTTTCTTTGGTGATGAGCTGGTAGCGTACAATTGATTTTTCGAGGGTCTCTTTCATGTAACAGCTGTCTCTGTTGTGTGTTACATTTGGATATTACTGCCTAGAATGTCATCATCAACCACATCCAAAAAATATTTTGTAGTGCGTGGTATGCATTAATTTCATGAAGCCATGATAAGGAAATGAGCCGATGTGATGGAAAAGTGGTTTGCTCACAGGTACTCTTATCTGTAAGAAAGGCATCACAGGTGTTGCAGGTGTTCTTCTTTCCTGTCTTTTGAATTCAGCAATTCTGATGAGTAACTTCCAAGGCTGGTTTTTCGAGCAGTCCCACCTGTGAAGCATATTTTATTTTCCTGGAAGATTTGAATGCAGTAAATCAGCAGACTTTCAATTTTAGAGCCTGTATCCTGCCCTCAGCAAAGAAAAAATTAGACGTGGTTGTTTATTCATGCAGCTGGTGCTCAGCTGAACGCCTTGCAGGGTCAAACGGCCACACAAATTGCAGACTTAATTCTTTAGTCTCGTTACTCTCCGCTGCTTCTCTCACCTCTCTGCCTTTTTTTTCCCCTTTTTTCATCGCTTTACACCATTACTCCCTGCCTCCCAGCCTTTCTTCTTCCGTCTTTTAATATCTATTTTTACTTCGGTATCTCTTTCGCTCTTACCTTTTTTTGTCTCAGCTTGACGCTTAGCGTACATGTGGTGTCGGCGTTGAGGCTTGAGATGGGTTGAGAAAATGTGAACATGTAGAAGGAAAGGAAAGGAAAGGGGGGAAAGGGGAAACAGGAGAAGCTATAATCACTTTTTAGCATACAGTTTTGTGTTTTAAGCAAGAAATATTGTTTGCGTGTGTGTGCGTGTGAGCATAGCAGCTGTCTTGTTGCCTCTGCATCATTGACGTCCAGTGTTTGGTCTGCGGGCAGGAAAGGCACATGGGCATGCTGAGCTTTCACATGCAGTTAGGGCTTGATTTGTTCGCTCTCTTTTCTTCCACTCTGTATGCATGTCATTGCCTCCCATTTTGTGTCCTTTGAAAAACCATGTTTATGTTATCAGTGTGCATGCATCCATCTTTGCATAGTTTGTGCAGTTCCAGTTGTATATATATGTGGGTAATAGTTCCATTCCATCTAAATGTTATGCTACTGCTTAAAGTCCCTGCGTCAATTCACTCCACAGCTGGAGACAATGACATGCTCCACAGTATCGAACCTATGAATAGCCTGCAATATTGTACCATTTGGTTCCACATATAACCTTGTGTAAGGTTATCTGAGAGTAAATTGACGTCATTCAGCACAGATAAATGTGTTTCAAAGGAGTTTGTGAGGTTGCACGCTCATATAGCTGATAAAGAGGTAAATAAGTAATGCATGACATTTAGTTATTCTCACCAAAAATATGAGAAATACTCCATGGAAATAGATCCAGTTCTGGGACAATTTACAACACAAGCACATTACACAGACCAAAATAAACCAAAACTGGCAGGAACATAACAGACAATGATATATAGAAAACTAAAAATGGTAACAATAGTTCAGAGAGCATCATGTATGTATGATTTCAACAGTTGTAAAAAAAAGAATAATGGCTTAAACAGTCCTATAGCGCCCTTTTAAGGTCAGGCTGCTCTCGTTTGTGACGGTTTTCCTAACATTTTTCCCTTGAATACAAATTTCTTCCTGAATTAAAAAAAAAGGATGCAATAAAACACTTAAAAAAATAAATAAATATATATAACACTATTTCATTTTTTGCATAAGCCCAGCCTTTATTCCAAAGTCTTGCATTGTCCTGCAGAATAATTATATATATATATAATATTTTTTTCTTTATATTTCTGCATGTGCCTGAGAAGTATGTTTTCATAATGTGCACACACAGCATCAGTTAAACGTGGCCCGTCTAAATATAAAAATGATTATGCAGCACATATACCTATATTGTACGTAAGTAAGGGCCAATGCATTAAATTTGCATCATGTGTGCATCCCAGTGGGAAGGGAATGTGGTTATGCCTCAAACAACTAGCATTTGTGGGGTGGGAAGTTGTGATTTGGTTATTGAATGGGGCATTGATGCAAGTTTAATGCGTTGTGAAGCTTAATGTACAGGAACCTTTTACTACGGTAATGAACTGCAAGCCTGTTAAATAGAATATGAAGCTATAAAATCTGGCTACACAGCTTAAATATGTATGTAAGCCACATGGCAAATGGTGAAAAAATCTGTAAAAAGTGTGCTGCCACGCTGCTGCAGAGTACTCTGTGCTCTAATAATAGTCGCAAATGGATCATTTTTTAAGCTTGACGCTGTGGATAAGGCCGGCTTTCCTTCATATTCAGCAGCTCCCAAAGTGCAGTGGGCGAATGTGTTGGGTTTTTCTGCATGAGAGACAACGCGCTCCCAGGGCTGTGAGGGTGAGTCAGATCAAATGCACCCTGGGGAGCGTGGCGTGACATCCCACTGACAAACAGGCAATAATACACAGCGGGCGTAGCAACTGGGGGATCTGAGAAGTCATGAATGAAAGGAAATTAGTCTGTTATGTTGCTGATGTCACACACTTGCTTTTAATGGTATTTCGCTTAACCCCCCAGCTGTTCGGGCACATTCTTCTTCTTCTATTTTTCGTGAATCCAACAACCCACACACACCCACTTCCAGCACTAGAGCTCATACAAGAATAGCACTTGTGTGCATTAAAAACGAAGCGCGTTCCACTCAACTCTGTCATTGTAAAACTTTCTAGAGACCTTCGGCTTCTGTCAGATTCGGCTTTTATACACACAGACACACGGATACATGCGCATTTGCACGATGTTAGAACAAGGTTAATGGAAAAGTTGCGTCGTCGTCCAGTCAGGAGAGGCCCTGATTTGATAGTGCAGCGTGGGGAACAAACATACCTCCCTACAGGGAATGACTGAGGTTAGAAATGCCAGAGAAAGAGTAAGGCAGCAATATAGCGTACAGGGTTTAGGTAAAGAAAGAGAGAGGTGAACCCCATTTCATTCTGTATATTTAACATGGATGTTTGTCCAAAGCATTGCATTCTTCAGCTCCTCGCTGGTGTGAAGTGCGCGGGACTCAGTTGGGAAAAGATGATGTCTTGTACCAAACTAAACTTTGGATCTTGTTTTGTTTTTTATTTTTAAATTTCAATTTCACGTGAAAGAAAAATATGTTTGGTTTGATTTCTATACAGTCTAACTTATTTCTGCAACCAGTGGAGTCCTCTCCTGACCATGGAGGTTTTCAGCTCTTCTGCATTGGTTTCACTTTTTAGACACGTATCACTGCTTGACACTTGCTCACAGCAAACTTCAATAAATGTTTAAGCTGACTCAAAGACCATAAGAATGAATTCAAGTCTCCATAAGTGCCAATCATGAGCATTGTTTGTTCATCTCTATGTTCTTCTGTTTGTCTTGATTAAACAGAAACACAAGGCAACTGATCCTTGAAGAAGCCCAGGATTTTCCCATAGACAATATTCTCAGACACTGTGCATGAATTATTGGTTTTCGTAAGTGTGTTGATATTTCAGAAAATGCACATATGATATCCTGTGACTTGGTGCTCATACAGTACTTTATCACCAAAGTTGTTAATGTATTATGTGGCTTATCACTGAGTGTGTCATCGTCTTCCTTGGCCAGATAGACATCTCCATGCCATACCGTTTTCTTCCACTTATCTGGGGCTGGGTTGTGAGGCTGCAGATTAAACAAGGTATTCCAGATATCTCTCCTCTCCCCAGGAACAATTTCTTGCTTCCTTTGGGCCAGACAGACATTTTACCGTTGAGGCTGTGTGACGGGCTGTGTGGAGTGATAATATGAATTGGACACTTGTTAACAGGTGTGATAGGTGAAAAATGGATGTGTCTCTAGATTCAAACAGGAGAACACTGATTAGAGGTCATTTTGGAGACCAGTGAATAATCCACAGACTGTCCCTCTTGAGGAGCAGGGGACGCTCTGAGCAGCAGTGAGCAGATGGACATTAGGAGTCTTCTGAACAAAAGACACACACACTGTGTATCAGTACACTTTCAAACAAAATCACACATAATCAAACCATGCACAACATTCCCCTCTGTATTTTTTGCTATGCACACACACATGTAAACGCACATGCATTGACACACAGATTGAGAGTGCTAAACCCTGCTGTTTGCCAAATGGCCTGGTGGCGCGCAGGAAATGTCGAGCCCAGCGGTCTGTGACAGTAAAAGCCCTAAAGAGATGGCTACTGACCTTAACCTGCAGGGAAATGGACATCACTCAGACACACTCACACACTTTGCATGCATTAACTCTTGACACAGCCTTTATACACTCTAAGAGGTTGTGTGTGCGTCTGTGTGTCATTCTCAGACACACCTCCGCTTCCTTTTCTATGCTACAAGCTGTTCTTTGTGCCAGGGGCCCCATTTAGCGGTGTCTGATAGGTTTGGCCCCTCCTGTTTCTTTGTCTCACTGTCAGTGTTATTGGCTAGCTCTGGCATCCAGCGTCTTCCTATTTACTGCTGACGTATTGCACGGAAACAAAAGGGAAGCAGGCTGCCAGGATACACGACCTCAGGGGGGAAGACAGGAAACACCAAAGCAGAAATCAAATATTTGAACATGCTGTGCTCGATTCATCCAAGCCCTCGCTTGAACAAAAAGCTGTCACATCCCTCGTACATTAAGGTGCATCAACCCCTCCTGGCCCTGGATTGGGAGCACTAGATGAGGATGGGATTTGTGTTTGGAGCCAGGTGTGCTTAGAGGAGGCATCTTGGCTTCTATTAGCTGCTTGTTGATGGTTACTGCTGACAGTGTACAGGCCCAAACGTCACAGTGGGGGGTGATGAGGGGGTGTGTTGTCAGTATTTACACCTGCACTCACTAGTTCTGTTGTAACCCCAAGAAGTGTAACAGCAAACACAAAAGCAGAGACACTTTTTTGTGGGGTAGAAGTTATGGCGCTGTCCTTTTTCAACCTGTCTTCCTTGTGACTTAATCAGTGGCTCAAGTTTTGATCTAAAATGTGCAAAGTTGTAAGTGTGTTAGTGGTGCTTTTTGTGGTTGCCATTGAACGATGGAAGGAAACGACTATGGTTTGCTCAGCAGGAGAGGGAAATCAACTCACTGCTCTTTTCCTGCCATCTATACCAACAATATCTGGATGGAGAATGTTCATTCAGTTATTTTTTCATTATCCTTAATTGGAGGGCTGGAGCCATTCCTGGCTAGCATTGGACAAGAGGAGGGTGTACCCTTGGCATGTCCGCAGAGCATTACAGGGCTGACCCATAGAAACAAAAACATTCATGCTCTCATTGACTCCTATGGGCAATTACCAATCACCCAATAACTCTCAGCTGCCTGTTTTTGGAAGCAGGAGGACAAAGAGAGAACAAATATTGATATGGCGATACGTGCAACCTCCACACAGGAGGGCTGTGAGAATCATTTTCATAGGCGTCAAACTGGATTTGAACATGCGGCCCTCTTGCTTCCTCTGATAATGCTTTCATATGTGAATATCAAAGTGAGAGGGAGCGGTTGGGGGTCAGCTAAGAACCTAGCCCTATGGACAGCTATGTAATGCAGTTGGCATTCGGCAGGGGTGAAATTCCAGATGTGTAGCATCCTGCTAACCTGCAGCATGTGTTTGATGGTGGACTGGTGGACGTTCGTGTCTGCATCAGTTTCCAGCTGGATGTCAGAAACTGTGGTGTTCTTTGCTCTGCTGACTCGGATCAATCCTTGTCAACCCTCATTCCTGCTTCAGTGTCCATTGTTATGTATATAAATTCTTGGATTCATTGAGAACTAACTTACAATCCCAAAACAGTAGGGATGCCGTGTAAAGCATAAATAAAAACAGAATGCATAAAATTCTTAATAGAATGTATGTATTTCCAAAAACTAAAAGCTTCCTAGTTTTGTCTTTGTTACTGTCTTCAACTGACTGTGGGTTGCAAAGGATTTACAAATCATCTGTTAGTATTAAGTTTTTTAACATTTCCCCAAATTTAGAAAAATTGGGGTTGTAAAATAATCAGTTATTGATGGATTGTATATGTCACACTCCTGTCTTAACATCTACCAGCACCACTTTTTTTCCTGCAAGTAGCAAGAGAGACAAAAAAAGAGACAGGGAGATTTTCCTGCCACTAATATACTCTTTTCAGAAAATGCAGATAAAGGATAATGAGTGATTCATTCATAGGAGTAAAGAGAGGCCCCAAAGCATCTGTTACTGCATCTAAATAAACTGCTTAGGTATTTAACATGCTTGTAAAACACAAAAGTGTTGGCTAAACCTCTCAGCAGGAAATGTGTGCACTGAATGCTCCACACTGGAAATATCTTTTTAAACCGAATCCATCTGCAACCTTTGCCATACTGTTATCTGGAACGTACCTGTTACTACCATCCCAATCATCAAACATACTATGCTGAGTATAATAATCAACTGTATCACATAATCCTTTTGTGAGGAATGGATCCTGAAATCCAATGAGGGCATAAGCAGCGTAGTCAGGAATGTAAGGTTCTGATAAATCATATTGTCTTTTGTTCTTATCGGTTGGAGGGGAGGGTTCATGGGGGTTAACTTCAAAAGCGTCTCCCTGGAGGGCTCATGATGACTACGTGTGGGAAATGCAGCATCACTTCTTCAGTACCTTACCAAGTCTCTCAGAGGTTGTGCCAGTATCACAGAATGTCAGCACACTGACTGAGGGAATGAAGTGAAAAGGTTTTTATTCCAATTTTATATCTCTGTATGTGTACAGAAAGATGCTGACCCCAGATTCAACCTTATAGAAGTCTCACTGTTGACAAATGACATTCTTTCAGGTTTTTGCCCATTAGAAATACATTGAGCTCACCTTGGACTTTGTTGTGTTTGTATTTGTATGGGGCGGTATAAGGACCGCTTTTGAACTGCTCCCCTAACAGTGCAGGCTGTTTATTTGTCGAGTAGTTTTCCAGCATTTTGGAAATGAGAGAGTATAGAGAACACATTTGAACCATAATGCCCATCTGTTCCCGAAACTTTATAATTATGCGTGTGTGGGTGTTGAGTTTTTTCCTATGTGTACATCTGAGTGTATGTGAGTGGGGACTGGAACAGAGGCTGAGGACGTATATCTGTTCCAGGGCCATTTTCAGGATGCATGTATCCATAAAAAGTTCTGTCCTCACACACAAACACACACACTTTGGCAGACTAGAGCCCAGAAATGTTTTGCCATTTGCCTGCTTGTGTTTTCAGCTTTGAAACGGTTTGTAAGGGGATGGGAAGTTAAAGGACTATGATTTGGGGCCACGATTGGCTGCACGACGCTTTCAAGAAGACATAATGGGGTCTGAGCCCAAATGCTGGATGGTGCTAACAGAGCCAACAGTGCTAACAGTAGTCATGTTTCCATCAGTGGATTACAATCTGCTTTTTTGAAGGTTTGCATGACAATAGCTTGATGTAAACATCCAAATTCTGTAGAACTTTCTAAAATGTTTTTGTCTTTTTCAAAAAATGGTTAATGCCCTAAACAAGATATGGAAAAACTAGTGCTGCAGCCAACATATAACTCACATTATTGATCAGGTGTTTCCATTCTGCCAGTGAAGAAGACCTGACAAGCCAGAACAATTAGAAGTTACCCAGTAATCCAATTCCTGAGGACTTCTCTCCATTTTTTTTCCATTTGGCCTAAGTTGTCCAAGGGGGTTGGTGAATGGGAAGTACACTTCCATGACAGAGGTTGCCAACTCCCTGAAAAGTAAATCAGGGACGCCTCACTGGCAGGGCTGGCCGACTGAAATTTTTCAGCTCCATTTATTGAGTAAAATGTTTCACTCAAAGTGAACTATTTGACTCAAACCTGAATTGAATTAAATGCATACTTTTTTAGTGACATGAACACATGGAAAACAAATTTTTGTCCAGTAATTCACTTTTTTTTTTTTTTTACAAAATAACAAAATTAACTGAATAACCCATATTTTTCTTAATCAGAAACATTTCCTGTTTAACTTAAAACCATATTAATTCATATAAAACAATAAATAGAAAGCTCTTTTCTTCTGCTGTATTCTCCGCGAGCAACAGTAACTCGACCAATGGTGGTTTTGTTCCTAAATGTGGAACAATTCAGCTTTTCAAGGGACGGTTGGATACACTAACCATGAGATGAGACAGCATGAGTGGTAACATACTGCTCTCCCAGAGTTTGCAGACACGCGTAGTGCATAGAATACAGCAGCAGCAGTCATCTCTGCAAACAGGAAGGGCAAAACACATTCAGTGGGACCTCATTTCTTTGAGACTGTCCTCCCCTAAAATATGCGGACATTTTTTGTTTTAACAGCAAATTATCAAGCCCTATGGTTCTGTTTTTAGTTAGTGGTGCCCTCTAGTGGTTGTCATGGTGACATTACAGAGTGTAAAAGGGGACAAAAAGGAAGGAAGATAAGGAATATGAAGAACTAACTTTGTTGGATTTTCCAGGAAAATGGTTCTCAGCCTAAAACTACTGCAAACATTTAACAACATCACATGGTTAATACAGCGACCAGCACATTAAATATGAGGATGTGTTGATCTCCTTCGACTAGTAAAATGCTCCTGTGTGGTTGTTTGGTTTGGAGGACATGTTGATATCATTACACAGTCGATGTTTGCTGGCTGTTTAGTATTCTGGTTGTCGTTCATGGAACATATCAGGCTTTATTCAGAATTACATTCACACAAATACACACAGAAAAGAAAACACCGCCTGTACAACTCTATTTTCATATGTGGCTGCATGTATATTTATTTTCTCGCTGCAGTTCTGAGATCATTATGCACACACATCACACCCACACCCACACACACAGCAGTAGTAATCAGGCCACTTATCTTTCCCAGCCTTCCCGGCTCTCCGGGCGTGATATCAAACAGGGCCGCTCTGACAAGCCGAGGCTCCCGTCGCTCACACCGTGGCTCGCCTTTAATATCAATTGATTTTTTTTTTTTTCTTCTGCTGCTTCACTCATAAGAATTCTCCGGCGGAGGATAATATTTCTGAGCTAAGTCCAGGGTGCAATGTATCGCTTTTTCAGTCAGGGCGCCTTTACAATTACAGCGGCCAGCGGCATGCAATCCAATTCTTCACTCGGTTCTTCTCTGCTGAGGTGATTCCACCCTCCTTCACCCTCCATCTGTCTCCCTCCCTCCGCCTCTCCATCTACAGCTCGGCTGGCTTCTTTTTGCTCCATGTTGACAGACTGGAAGCATTTCCCTAAATCAAACTTCCACCTCATCGCCTCCCCCTCTGTCAATTGAACTCACAACTGCGCCCGATTCTTGTCATGGTCTCATCATTATTCCACCAGATGACCTTTAAAAAGATCCAACTTTTAAAAACGTACACAAAAGCCATTTCCCTCTCTCACTGCCTGGATTGAAAATGACTTAGCATTTCTTTCATGTTTTCCCCTCTTCCTCTCAACGTATTTCTGCTAAACCCCTGACACTTTGAAATACCCTCATCAAAATATGAATCTCTTAGCTGCGCAGAGACCAACTTCCCGAGGACGATACAGAGCCCGGAGTCATTCGTCTGTGCAGGGGCATGAAAAGAAGGGATTATATTTCATTCAAATAGTTTTTTTCTTTTTCTTTTTTTTTTTTTTGGGGTGGCGGATAAATTCCCTCGCCTGCTTTTTAACTTTATGAAAGTCTTTGAATGTTTTATTCCTTTGTGATGTGATGCTCGCTTGAGGCTGCCTCCCTCGTGCTGTGCTTTGCCAGCTGACACACTGGGAGGGATCTGACCTTGAAATAGCGTCGCAGAGTCTCATTGAGTTCAGCTGAAGTTTTTTCTAACTCCAACTTTCATTCAAATGGTTAAACACTGATTAAGAAGAGAAAAATGACTACAGTTATCTGTAGAAACAATGCAAGCCAATTAATATATCAATTTTATAATCATTGATAATAGGCAAACAGAACATTTGTTTGGAGGCAATATAAAAACTCTAATAGTGCTGATATTCATTACATTTCCTGTACAAAAAAGTGAGAGAGAGGAAGCAGCAAAATGCAACTGTTAGAAAAACATAAATTCATGAAGACGGTACACAGCATTAGTCACATGCGGCGAGGCTTTGTCAGCTCCCTGATTTGCAGTCTCACAGCTGTGTACATAAATCTACCGCTGGTTCAAGTCACTTTCACCCTGTGTTTGAGTTTTCATCGTGCTACTGGCGGAGGTGTTTTGACAGAAACGTCTGAGTGTGACTCTGAGAAAAACTGCTTTTTTCTCATAGATGATTTACATCTGACCTGTGAGACACACGAGTGACAGTGAGACCGTGACGATTGAAAACGGGTAGTGACTGAGAGGGAGAGAGAGAGAGCCGTAATAAACCAAAATAAAGAGAGAGTGACAGAGCAAGGAAGGGATAGAGAACAAACAAAGAAGTGTTGAAAAAAATGAAGCAAAGGAAGGGCATAAGGACAGACGGATAGAAGGAAAGAAAGTAGAAAAGGAAAGCAGAATGGACAGGAAAAAAGGAAGAAAAAGAGAGAAATTAAGATAAACATAGATAGACAGACAGACAGAAAGACAAAGATAGTAAAGGAGAGAAGATGGTAGGGTTAAAGGACTGTAAGACAGAGGAAGGGAGGAAGGAAAATGAAGAATTTAGCATAAGGACAGAAACAAGAATGAAAAGAAAGAAGGAAAACACTTCAAGGATAATGTAGTAGAAAAGGAAGGAAGGAAGGACGGAAGGACGGATGGAAGGAAGCAAAGGAAAGAAAAATAAGTAAAGGCAGGAGAACAGTAGGATGAAAGGAAAGAAGCTATAATGGAAGATAAGATTGAATCGAAAGAGAACTAATGGAAGAAAAGGGAATGAAAACACGAAGGGGAGAAATGAAGAAGTAGGAAAAGGAAGGACAGAAGAAAAAGGAAAGGGATAAAGATAGAAGGGAAGCAGGAATGCAGAGGAGACGAAGAGGAGAATAAAGGAAGAGGAAAAAAGAAAATCATGGTAGTATGAAGGGATAGAAGGACAGAAGAAGGGGACAATGGAAGAAAGGACCAAAAGAAGAATAAAATTAAGAAGACAAGAAATAGGGGAGGAAAAGAGTAAGAAAAGAAAGGAAAGAAAAAAAGTGATCTCAGATGCTTCTCATCTCTTGTCACAACTCAGTGCTTTTAATTTTGGGGGAAAAGTCAAATGAAGCGGAGCTGAAATTCATTTCTGTTCTGCGGGGACTCTCAGCAGCCTTCTCTGCCAAATGGCTTTTCACTTTGTCAAATTTAGCGCGGCCGTATCTCTGAGGGGCAGCACGCAGCAGCCAGCCAGGCCTGCTGCACACCACCGCCAGGCCGTCCTGCAGCTGGAACTGTTCTATAGCGCTTGTCAACAGCATGTCTCAATTTGTCCCATCTCCACACTTCTTTCATTCCCTTCCTCCACCTTCTCGTCTGTTTGGTTCGGGATTTCTTGCTCTCATCCCCCAATAACGCAACAGACATAATGCATTTTCTGGAATCCTTTTTCCATGTCAAACATTGCATTTTTATCGCACAAAATAGAATGTTATGATCTCTGTTGCAGAGTCTTTTCAGAAGCCCTTTCAGAAGAGCATACATCCTTATTGTACGACATAAACAAAGCACCTTTATGAGCAACAAAGGCAACTTCTGTCATGAAATTGATTTCAGTAAAGCTACAGATCCATCTCTTTCTTTCCTTTCCTCATGCAGAGATGTAGCGTCAAGGAGTTCTTTCTAATTTGTTTGGTTTTCATGACGAATGTGTGCCATCTCTATTTATTAATGTGCTTCTTTCATTAGTCATTCTGTGTGTTTGCTCATGCATGCAATGGTAAACAATAGTGTTTGTTCTTCCTGTCGCAGAGGAGTGCCGGAGGTAGGTGCACACATGCACGCACAGTGGAAACAGACAGTGTAATAGACTGAGACAATTTACTTACGAAGGCAAAGCCAGCAGGGCAAGAGCGCGAGACTTCAGGACGGCAACACACTCATTTGTAACGTTTGTGAAAGTTCAGGCGAAGTGGGACAGACAGATGGAGGAAGCAGAATCCATGTAAAAGCAAACCATTCAGTGCAGTTCAGTGGCGTAACTGCCACACAGTAAGTGCTTAAAGGTAAATAAAGTTGGACCTGATCTACAAGTATACTGTCCTACATTAAGGACCATTGAATGCCTCTACAATTACAAAGTTAAGGGGACTATAAAACAAGAGAAGATCGATAACTATGCTCGTCAAGGGAGAGGAGGTTAACAACCTGACATCCCCTCTCAGCCCCTTGTATCAGAAAGGGGGCAGAAGGCAGAGGCCTTGTTTAGACGACTATGTGTATTAAGTCCTGTCAGGGTGGAATCTGTGAACATTTCAGTAGCCTGAGCCATGTATTGGTGTATTTATGGTGCTGTCTGTGGTGCTGAAGGGATTTGTAATTGTGATTCTTTTTCCTCTGCTTGTCCTTCTCAGTTACATCTTTAAACTGTATTCTCCCAAAATTCCTGTGAGATTGTGTGCTGAGTTGTCTACTTGAATTATCTTAGCATATAAGTAAAGTTTATAGTAGTTATTAGTTTATAGTTTTTTTTTCTTTTTTTATCACTCTACAAGAATCCTGATATCTGGTCCAGAGTCCCAAAACCACTACAGGTTGAATGTGGTGGAAACCAACAAAAATGCTTGTTTCTGGTATTAAAGTCATCTTATCATAAAGACTAGCTTTGTCTTAAGGTTATTGATATCCCCCAGTCAAACACCTGTGAATAATCAATATGCTTTTCTAGAATATATGTATTATTAATATGGAGCATTTTAGAGTCAGCTCAAGCATAAAGATGCAGCTAAGAGAGGAGTAGTTCATGCAAAAGGGTTACAAATAAGATGATGTAATTCCAAAACGGTTATTTTTTGTTCCAGAGTAAATAACATTACAGTAGTCAAAGTCTTCAGGCATGTCTTGTCACAGGAGTTAATACCATAAGAACATCGCACATACAGCCTCATTGTGGCTGTAGTGGGCATGGCCAAGTCTGAACAAGTAGAAATATGTCAGTGTGAAGACTTTGGCTAAATAGATTATTTTACAGCATGTTTAATTATTTTTATATACTTTGATCATGTGGTTTTAGGATGACAAAAATAGTAAGTGTGATCACAGTAGCTTTATCATATAAAATGTACATAGATTCTTTTTTTTTTTTAAATTGGCTCAGACAAGCCTTGCTCAGCAAAGGACTGTGGCTGCAGGAGTGCTGAGTTGTTGTTTTCCACGTTGAGACAAATGTCCTTTTGCTGCTGCAGCCCTTTGTGATGCCGGCACAAAGATCTCCCTAAAAGCCTTTTGGCACAGACTTGTGCATTTCCTGTTTGCAAGTTATATGTCATAGTCTATCATTTTGTTTGAGATTGTTCATTAAAAGCATTCCTACATTAAGTCCTTTGTTACATGCTGGTGGGAGAGTGATTGATTTGTCTGAAACAGACCAACTCAGTAGAGTGCTGCACATTAGGCCAGAAGGAAAAATAAACCTTTTTAAATTTTGTCTCATTGGAGTTCCACTGTTTTCATTTACATATTTAAATCTGTGGCAGGACTTCAGTTTGTGCAATAATCCTTTAGCCACCTGCCTGCTGTAACCACACATGGCCCAAACGATATCTGTTTTTTCAGACACTTCTTCAACAAGGGGTCTCAAGTTAATAATAAATACTTTATTGGATTGCTTTACTTTGTTCTGCTTAATTCATGAATAAATGAATCTTATTTCCATATCAAGTCAGTGGAGAAACATGGAGGCAAAACTCAGTGGTATTCAATGATTTAATTAATAATTGGTGCAGTTGTAACAGGACGCCTACACTGATGAGATGATCTTTTTCTACCTCACCTTGAAAAACTGCGGGCTAACAGAGCATGCAGAGTTCTGCTTGGTGGCAGCTCTGAGGACTCTGCTCCTGCTGATGGCCTCCTGTGTACAGTGTTTAGGTATTCAATATTCTGGCCTGGTGAGCTGGATTTCCCTCCGGCACACATCTTTAATATTCTGTGTTGTGAATTTGCAAGAATAGTTCAGAGATAGACTCAAGCACTAAAGCTTAGAAAAACTGAACTGTGACTCGGACTATCTACAGGCCCTAATGATCCATAGAGCAGGTATTGACCAAGTCATGGAGATTTGTTGTAT
>JAOWBC010000001.1:26866774-26901958 GCA_028566105.1 Hypoplectrus providencianus
CGAACTCGCGACCCTCGGCACCAAGCACTCTTGCTGTAAGGCATGAGTGCTAACCACTGCGCCACCGTGGGGCCCTGAATCAAATTAAGTAAACACATTTGACCTATGATGAGTGTTTTTGCTTCAATCAGTTTTATGGACAGCAGAGATACTGAGAGGGGCAGAGTTGTCACCGCCATCGTTAAAACAGGGACTGAAGGATGGGTAGAGTTTGTCTGTGAAGGAGCAGCCAGTGAAGGAGTAGATAATATCTGCAGCATGAATATCATAAAAGGAAACCAGTCCCTCTTCATAATCCACAAACACGCCCACCTTCTGAGGCTGTGACCTCATGGAGAGGAGGACATCTGGGTCGGCAAGAGCTACATATTCATTTCCATTCCTCAGCTGCAGAGTCCAGTAACCGCACTCCGGGCTTGAGGTGAGTTTTCCTTTCCTGCTGGCCGACTCACTGATCACTCCTAAATCCCACTTAGTTTTGTCTTTAACCTCGACCTCGTAGTAGAATCTGCCAGAAGAGAAACCCTGCTTTCCCAGGACAACGACACAAAATGAAAATCTCTCTGGATTGTCTGGGAGATCTTTCACCACATCACTGTGACTGACTTGCTTCCCATCATCAGAAAGGATGAGTTTAGGGTGTGCTGTGTCAGGATCAAGGACCACATCCACGGCAAACTGCTGCACCCTTTTCAGCTCGGCTTCAAGCAGCTTCTCTATCCTGGCAATGAGGTTCTCTTTAAGTTGAGCTGCAGCTCTTGCCACGGTTCCTTCAAACGACGGCTGATGGAGACTGACATTTGTCCAGTTCTTCGTGGGCAGAGGGGCATTCAGACATGAGAAGTTTTGGATAAGGTGAAGGTTGTCTTCTGAGCATGAGAGCTGCTTCACCTCAGCATTTCTCCTCATCAGCTTGGAGATCTCCTGATCCAGCTCTCCGATGAAGTCCCCAATCTGCTTCGCTGTGGTTTTCTGCTTCTTGTTGATGTGTTCAATGAGCCCAGTCAGGCCCGTCTCAACAAACCGTGTCAGATCACTGAAGACCTGTATGCCATCTGCTGTCTCTTTGTCCGCAGCTCCCTTGCTGAGGTTTGCTGCCTGTCTGAGCTCCTGTATCTTGAGCTGTCTCTCTTTGATCAGCTGATGAAACTCAGCCTCTGTCTTCCCCAGCTCTGTCTTTTTTCCTTCACATTCTTCTTCTAGAAGGACAACATCATGTGTTGCATGGTCTGACTCTTTACAGAACTCACATACACACATCTGGTCGGCCTTACAGAACAACTCGAGGAGTTTATTATGCTTTATACACACTCTGTCTTCCAGGTTTTCCAGTGGATCGATGAGCGCATGTCTTTTAAGGCCTGCCACCGTATGATGTCGCTCCAGGTGAGTCTCACAGTACGAGGCCAGACACACCAGGCAGGACTTTAAAGCCTTTAGTTTGACCCCAGTGCAGACGTCACAGGGCACCTCTCCCAGCCTGGCCTCCTCTAAGGCTTTCTTTAAGCATGAGTGTCTGAACTGAGAAGCCATCTCAGATATAAAAGTATTTACATGCAGCTCTGGCAATGTGTCAAAAACCTTTTTACACATGGGACACTGGCCTTTTCTATTGATTCGCCAGTTTTCAGTGATGCAGTCTTTGCAAAAGTTGTGTCCGCACAGGATGGTGACTGGAGAGGTGAACACATCCAGGCAGATGGAGCACAGAAAGTGTTCTTCAGACAGCTGGCAAGCTGCAGCTGACATGTTAAACACACTAAGAACAAAGGCAAGAAGCAGAAATAAGGTTAGCACTGAATGTTTGAAGATTTATGTGAAAAACATCATTGTTAAATTATTGGATTAATAAAGCTTGTAGCACCTGATGATGACAAATTTTCCGGACAATGTAATGTAAATCCTCCAGAAATTATGTATATTTGTAGACCAACCTGACATTGTCATGACCTCTTTAGAATATTCTCCTTTTGGATTATTGCAAAAAACAAGTTCTGTGGTAATCATGCGTTAATGAAGCTTACTGTATTGTCTTCAAATATGAAAAATCCCTTTATGATGTTTGAAGTGTTCATGCACCTGACAGAAGAAGCTAATGTTATGCCATAGTAAACTACTCCATGGTCGCATAATTTCAACATCATTACTGGCATGCTCCAGCAGTCTAACCAGCTAACCAGCTAATTTTGACAGTCTTGTGAAAAACTTGTCCAAACTAACTGTTTATCTACCTAACCTACAATTTACAAGAGTTTGCAAGAAAAACATGGCTGGAGGATGAAAAGCGGATTATTGACAATTCCCATGCGTGTCTGGCATGTGTTAAATGTCATCCACTGCAGTCTCACTTAGCCACTTGTTAACAACTGCTATTGTAAAGACACTATAAAACTTTGAAAAATCAAAAGTGGGGGTGATTACCAACATATTTTATGACATAAAATAAAACGCTAATGCTTAAGCTAGTGTTAACCATACCACCCTATTCAAAATTGCAGTTAACTTAATCAAAAATGTATTAAAACCAAATAATGTAATAACTTTACCAGTCATACCAAATCACATTCTATCAACATTTTTTTTAATGATTTTTAATTATCAGCTGTTTTTTTTTTCTTTTTTCAAAAATTCAAAAGTTCTTTTCCCCACATTTTATTTATTTATTTATTTATTTATTTTTTAAATCAGCCTTACTTTTTCTGCACCTGCCAAGAAAAAGGAGAGAAGGGTCTACAAGCCACGCCCACCGGCAGACCCTCCGGTCCAGAGCTCGAATAAGGACGTTTACGTGTCTGAAGCTACGTCAGAGACAACCATCAGGATGCATATCCTACATATATATACGCCAAGGTAAACAACACAACTTCAAGTGCCTTTTTCTTTCTTTCTTCTTCTTCTTCTTTTTAAATTTTTTAAATTAAATTTTTAAATTAAGTTAGGTAACGCATTATTCTAATTTTCCTCTGACTAGGATGATGATAACAGTAACCCTGAAATGGTAACTTGTCAAAGCTTGCTGTGCGAAATATGTAAAAGTAATGTCGCTGAGTATATTCTATGTTTACCTGTGTACACAGCCTTCTTGAAGACGTGGTGAATTCACTTCTTGAATAACGCCAAAAGAAGCAAAAATGATTTTTCCTTTGTAGAAATGGAGGCCGGTGATGTAGCAGAACAGCTGTCACTCTGCCTAAACAGACTGACTCTGTGGGGGATGAGACTCTTTTCAAATGTGGCTCCACCTCCACCCATTGAGAGATGAGGTTAAACTGGTTCTTTGACTCTTTCCAGAGACCAGTGACCCCAGGCACTGCAGTCATCCAGGTTGACCATGGTGGTGGGTATGATCATGATCTCAACATGCACACATTATAATTATAATATTTAAATGTTTTGAAATGAGATCTTCATTTTTTTCATATATAACAGAACATACTAAATATAAATTCACAGACATTTATATTTCTTAGTTTTAGGCTTTATTCTTTAAGATCACTCTTTATGTTGATAGCTGCAGGACAATGACGTGTGTGTGTGTGTGGTTATGTGATTATGTCTTATAAACACGAAAAAAAATCAAATGTAATGTATGTATGTATCAGAGGACAGCAATTACTTGCTACAAGTGATTCGAAGCATTAGCACTAGGATTCTTCTGATCACGTTTTCTATTATTACATTTTTTATATTATTATTATTATTATTATTATTGTACCGTGCTTGATGTGCGCCTGTGACGTTTGTGGTACCCGGAAATAAAGGCGGAGCTCTCCATTTCCCCCCCATCTGCCAGACACAAACCAGACGAACACAGACACAGAGGGACAACATGGATCCAAACACCACGATCCTCCGAGTGAAGAGAAAAAGGGGGACCGACCCCGCAGATGCGCTGTTGCTTGCCTGCAAACGTATCCGACCGGAGACATCTCAGAGCTCAGGCGAACCGGTACCGGAACCGAATGAGTCCGAGGTGGAAAACTCTGTCTTCAAACTCGTGGCGACCGTAGCGACACAGGTGAGAGGCCCGCAGCTACTGGCACGGTGTTAGCTCACCCAGCGCTGCAGGCTAATGTCAGCGCAGCTGGGGCTGGACACTGCGAATAAACATCAGTTACCAAAGTGCCGAATTAGTAAAGCAGACTGGCTGAAAGCAATCTGTATTAAACTGCGTACGTGTTTACTGTTTGAAAACAATGCGCTTTCTGTGGTAGTTGTTGTTAGCATAATACTCAATTTGGGAGACTGTCAGCTAGCGTTAGCCTCTGCTACTGTTAGCTCATTTTTGTTGATGTTGGACGTAGTTGTGACGTGTTTGAAGGCCTCAAATATCATATGACTTCATTAAAATATCTTTCAGCCGTCGTAGCTTTGACATAATGATGCAAATAAATACGCAACGACTTATAAGTAAGCCTCATCCTTTACTTCATACGCTAATTAGCTTAGCTGGTAAACATGTCCTGGCACATAGTCGATAATTAGATCTGCACCTTTTCGGTATATTATTACAAGTGAATCCTTTGTATTTATATATAAAGTTAACATGCTAATTGGTTAATGTGTTTCTGCTCAATGTGACATTGAAGCATATGATAAACAAATTAAAATAACAGCGATAAACAAGTGTTTTCATTGACGCAGTTAGGATTGAATGTGAAAGGGATGTTTGGGTGGTGAGATGTAGGATTCTGTTGGTGTCTGCATAACTTCCAGAGACAGAAACAGTAGTTCTGCAGTTATTGGATGCAAAACCTGGGCACAAAAATAATATGAAGTATGAGGTGGTGAGTAATAATTATTAAAGTAAGTATGATAGAGCCTGTCCCCATGCAAAACATGTGAGGAAGTGTGTTTAGAAATTATAATATGGGCTTTCCTTTAACTTTAACCAGGATTTAAGTCAAGGCAAATGCTTTCTCATCTTCCCAATTGATTTTTCATCTTTGACATATCATCAACAGGATGCACCTGTTCAGACGCAAGTGCGACAGGCTTTGGCTCGGCCTCGTATGGCCCATGCATTGCGTCCCTCTGCTGCCAGTTCACAACGGATAAGTGGAGACCTACGGAGCACGAAGTGGAGCACCCGCAGGGAGGAACGCTATAGAATACTCACCAGCCACCGCACAGGGTTGTCGAGCCCAACGGAGCAGCAAACTCCCCAGACTGAAGCTTCAGAGGGCGGAGAGGATACTGACAAAGAGCAGGAGAAATGTTTGGGTCTTGGTGCAATCCAGGTGGTGGATCTCATACATGAGGATGTAGAGGACCAGGATAAATCTAGCAAGGTGAGCTCAGCATTGTGGTAGCTGGTGAGAATGAGTGTTATGTTTTGTCTGTCATAGTATCAATTATCACACTGTTTATTAAAATTGTTAAAAAAAAAAAAAAGTTACAATATACTACAACAAAAGCGGATGCATATCTTTTTATAAATACATTCAACAGAGTGAAAAAGTGTACAACAAATTAACATGGCAGATATTGAAACTGACTAAAGTTGACAGTATAGCTTATAATACTGCCAGTATGAATAACATTGTAATGCATTTATCAAAAACCTGCCAAGCAAGCCTAAAAGAAATTTGCATTAACGTGACTACAGCCAAGGACTAAGTCCCTTCATCTGCAGCGAGAGTGTTTTACATAGTTTGGGTAATAATAGTAGTATTAATAATGGCATTCCAATTGAAATACTGTTTGGATCCAAATAATATTTGTGTGGTTATGATATACAGTACACATATTCTTTTTTTACATAGTTGTAACTATCATTGCTATTCTGTTAGTTATAATTTAGGGCACTAGGCAACATTGCTAATGTGGATAGGCTCAGTAGTCACCTATTCCCTCGCTCTGTTTTTGTTAAGGCACTGTCCTCAGACCCAGAAGTGATCCTGTGTAACAGCACAAAGATGCTGCGGGAGCGGCTGAGCATATCTGGAGAGAGACTGGGAGACGTACACCGGGAGCAGGATGAGGACTACGTCTACGATCTTTACTACCAAGAAACGGTCACACCTGGGTGGATCCAGGACATCCTGTCTGTCAGGGCCTATGCAGACGAGGGAGAACTGGTGTGTGTGGATGGATGGACGGACAGATGAATGAGTGCTGGAATCGGAGTGAGTGAATGAAGATATGGGTGAAATAGATACTAGACATGGGGAAAATGAGGGCTCTTCAGAAATTGTGTGTGTGAAATTATTTGGATTCATATAAACAAAGCTTTCAGATAAATGTTTTTTTTGTGGTTTGTCGCAGGTTCCTGACCTTGTTGTTCACGAAGAAGAGGTGTATGAAGATGAGGATGATGAAAACGAAGAAGCCAACTGGAGGAATGACTACCCTGATGAGGAGAGTGATGCAGACAGCGACCGAGAGGAGCGATATGGTGGTATGTATTCATTTATGAGTCGGTCATTGAAATTTGAAATGTGTTTATGAAAGCCCTCATTTCCCTTTTGAAAAACTGTATTGAGAAAAATACCTTTGCTCATGCCTGAAACGAATGAGTGTCATCTATTAATATTTTACTGTGGTCAGCTTGATAACAGGGAAATAGTGGTTTGGGAAAATGTATCTCAGCCTACTACAACATTTATGTGTCACTCAGTTCAGTACCTTGCAAGCTCAAAATGTTGGTTGCCTATTACAGTCTCCCTTCGTGCCATTAATTGGCTAACTTGTATGTCATGTCTGCAGGTTACTGGGAGGAGGAGCACTCGTACAGCAGGAGGAGCTGGGGGCAATACCAAAGGGAAGTGCTGCATGAGCTGGGCTGCCGTGGTGAAGATGATGACGAGGATGATGATGATGGAGACAAATATGATTCCGATTGATCCATCTGTTTACCCGCACCTGACAAAGGATCTTCCCCATTTCCTCCAAAAATAATGCCATACTCCACTGACCTCTGTGTAGCTGGGAGTGGAAGGAAACAGCTGCTAGAATTGCACAAAAATAGAAACTTGAGCAGATATACCTGAAGAAAATCTAATCTTAAAGTGTAGCAATTAACATGTAGCACTTATCAGATTTGAGAAACTGCAAGAGAAATTGAATATATCCTGTTCTTGAGGCAATGTCTTAAACACTATCCTGTATGTTTAAAAAAAAAAAAAAAAAAAAAAAAGGAACATTTTATGTGCAAAAGTATTTTTAAAAAAGTCACAAAGCTTGTCAACCACTAATGGTTCTGTACATTACATACATACCATATATCAGCAAACAATTTTAGGGTGAATCCATCGCTACTACACAGGTGGTAAAGGAGTATGTGTTATTTCCAGTGTCTTGTTTTTTTTTTGTTTTTTTTTACTGTGGTGGAGTGAATTTGTGTGTGGGTGTTTGTTCGATGTGGACGTGTGTTTAAAAATGTTGCAAATTAGTGTGATATGCCTCGTATGCTTTGTGCTGTTAACACTTCTGTTAGTGAGACGTCTTGGACTGCGCGTGGTTGCAATTTAGGGTGCATTTTGTGCATGGTAGTGTGTGTAGGTATAACTGTGTGATAGATTTTTGCATAATGTGAAAGCGTGACGCATACGTTTTGATGTGGATGTGAGAGTTTGGTTCAGAAGTTTCCCTTTCAAGTTAAGATTGTTTCTCATGAATGCCTGTTGAATTTTGTAAATATGTAGATGTGTATAAAAAAAAAACCTTTCAAAATAAACTTAAAGCATCTCAGTGTAAATTTGTTCTACATGAACCCCAAAGTTCAGTTATGAGGTTGAAACTAAATTCCATCAGAAAGTGATCAAAGATAAAGGCCGACAAGTTTCAGTAAAAGGTAAAGTTTGCTTTGTGTGATTTTTGCTGAAGTGGTACATATTGCAAAAAAAAAAAAAAAGAATTATAGGGGACACCATGAATACCTCAGGAGATTTTTTTAATGTAAACTATTCCTCTGATTTAAAGAAATACTTACACATAGTTGACTTAAAGAAAGCACAACAATGGATACCTTAATTGTTATTTTAACTGAATCTGAACACGTAAAGTCTTTCGTACAGCACATTGAACACTAAAGAATTAGAAATGTATTTATTGCCACACAGTTTAAAGCTATTACAAAGATTCGGGAAGGCTTCAATTTCCCAAAATACTAGAAAGAGTGGATTCAGCAAACTGTTCATCCACCTTAGCCACCACATGAAAACAAACGTTTTATCTCAACATATAAAAGTTAAAAAGCAAAACAGATCTGCGAGACAGTAACACCAAAAGTACATAAAGGCAGCAACATTAGAATGAGGACTTGGTCTTCAGATAGCAGCAGAGAAGAAAAACAATTTCCCTTTTTCAGTAAGGAAATAAACATGACAGAACAATCATATGTTTTTTTCATTTTTTTTCAAAACATTCACACATAACTCACGCAACATGGGTTAAATCCATATAATAAAAATGTATTTGCATCATTATCAGTTCCCTGGGGTCATGTGCAGAACCTGTAAGACCTAACAGGCACATAGTGTTTCAAAGGCATATATACAAAGCCTGTGGAACTAACAAGGCAAGTCCTTTATAGTTGAGGTCATTAAATACTGTGATAAAGAATTTCAACATTATCCACATGTCTTTGTATGTCCTTGAATTCCAGGGTAAATCTGCAGGTGAACATCTGTGGCAGCATTTTCAGAGTTGTAAACAAGTCAGTGGAGTCTGGGAGCTTCAACACAGTGATCGAATATAACATCCTTTAGTTCACACAGACAAATTCCTTGTCTGACTCCCCTGGCGACTGTCAGTTGTGAGGATACAGAGTCTGCTGAATCAAGATACTATTCACTTTTGTCCATCTCTGTCAGCACACAGTAGCAGGTGTACTGGGTGCAGTGAGTCAGAGAACCTGCAGTAACACATCATAACAGCATGTTAACCAATTATTGCTGATAGATGTGAGAATGGATGTAAAGAAAAAGTGTCTTGTCTGTGTGTGTGGTGCACTCACGCAGTAGCTTGGTGATGGCCGGCGGCCGTTTGGACTCTGGGAGATAGACGCCCAGGAAGTAGACGGGGACCCCTGACAGGGCGATGGCAATGCCGATCAGGGAGTTGATGGTGTCGCTGTAGAGTGGAACAGCCACCAGGAAAATAGCACACATACAGAACACCACCGGGTACAGTAAAGACAGCTGTGGAGGACAGAATCAGGAGAAAGACTGTCAGAAACACAACAAAACCATTTTTATAGTAGCTACAAGGGGTTTTAACTGGTTATGTTACAGTCTCAATTTAATAATGTTACCACTATATGACCTACATTAGCAAATAAGACCATCGGGAACAAGTGGGCTAGTTTTATTGTTATTCTTAGGTTGCCTTCACATATAAAATCTGGCAGTTCAGTAGGGAAGTTGCATCATTGTTGCATTTCTTAGTTAGTTTGATTTGCTTCCACACTGCTTTATCAGACTCACCAAGCACTGTTAACAAGTGTCACACTGTTGATGCTGTCCTTCATATATTGGACAGAATTTTAGGGAAAAACTGCCACTCTTTAGAAGCAAGTGCAACATTTGAGGGACTTTTTGTGTATGTAGCCACAAGCAACTGACTGTTTTTAATTGACTGTATTTCAATACATGCCTTAATTGAACAATATACCACATCTGTCCACAAGACATTTGTCAAGCCTGCTACTACTGAGCCTGTTTTCAATTATCAAATCCCAAATCAAACCCAGAGTGCTCGGTGTTTCGTTTGCTAGGTGCTTTTGTTCAGAGTGTCCCATCTGTAGCGAGCTAAACGCTGGTGGACTAAAAAGTGAACAGAAACCCCTGTTAATAGTGGGCCATAGTTTGGTTATTTGGTTAACACCAGAGTTTGTTTGAGCATTCATCCTTGCAAGAGCAGACGAAATGGAGGTATGAGGTGTTTGCCATTAAAAGCAGACCAAACTGCTCAGGTGTGAAAGCCCCTTTAATTCCTTACCCTATGATTACACAGTTGTGTTTAACCGGTCTCACCTTTAGGGGTCTGGGTCGATCAGGCTCTTTCCATCGGAGGTAGATCTGCCCAGCGATGGACAGACCCATGAAGAACCAGTAACTGAAGCTGTAGTAGTTGATGAGCTGAAAGACGTCCTCCACTGTCAGGTAGATCAGTGACATGACACACTGGACAGTAAACAGAGGAGAGGGAGAATGAAAATAGTAAATAAAAACTAAAATATGTCAATCAATGTACATTGCAATGTGTTCAATATCTTCTTGTAAAGAGCTACCAGATATTAGTTTTAGACATATATTTTTTTGAAGACTCCAGCTCCGGTTAACAACTGTTAGGTGAAAGTTTCCTGTATTTCTTCTGCCACAATTTACGTGCAATAAATGCATTCTCGTACATTAAAGAGCAGAGCAGGGATCGGCGTGAATCTCTGTATGTGGATCATGGACAGAGCATCTGGTAGGTGACCCTCACGAGAACCCACAAAGAACAACCTGGACATAACAAACATGAATTAAGGTGTGTTACATGGCAGCGTGCAAAGTATCACCCTCTTATAAAAATGAACTTCTACAAAGTAAATAACAGATATTTAATAACCAGTGCAGATTATTGCAGTGCTGGTCAAACTGGTTTCCATGTGTGTTTTTTCTACCTGGAAGCAGCTATAATTGAAGCATTGAGGCCTCCATAGCAAGACAGAGCCACAGCAATAGGGATGGTCCAGCTCATCACACCAAGAGTGTGATCTGCAAAAGTCTAAATCAGACAAAGAAACGAGTTCAGCATTTTCAGTGTACACACATGCATAAATTCTTCATCTCATCAGCTAATAAGGTGGTTGTTTTTACCCACCACAGCAACTGCATCACTGGCCAGTATGGCGCTAGTGTCCAGAACAGCATAGTAAGCAACATTGGTGAGGATGTAGATGATGGTGACAATGGGCATAGAGATGGCAATGGCCAGGGGCAGGTTCCTGAAACAAAAGGACAGTGGATCATTACCACCTGATTCATGTATTGTAGTATACAGAAAAGGACACAAAAAGGAAAAGTTACCTTTCAGGGTTTTTGATCTCCTCCGTAACAAAGTTGAGGGTGTCCCACCCAGAATAGGAAAAAAGTGCAGAGTAGAGTGCCAGTGCAATATCACCAGGATCTGTAGATGATCCCTGAAAGGATGATTCAAAGTTGTTTGTGTAACCTAAAAAAGAGAGAAAAAACAATTGTAGTTACAATGAGTGAAACACGTATAACATGCTCGTAATACTGTGCATTTGTGGCCAGTTGGTTGTTGGGCAGTCCATTCCAATGTCATTTACTGATAGGATATCAAACATAAAATATATTCAATTAAGTTCCAGCCGTGGGAGTGGTTTATAGAAACTGAAAGAATTTTGAGTTTAAGGTCATTATTTCTAAACAAGTAAGTCATATTTTGAGAAGGTTTCTCATTATTCTGCAAAACAAAGTATTTTTCTTTGCAGTACAACGTAATTGTTGCAAGATTTTTTTCTTATTAATTTCTAAGTGGAATTAGTTACAGTTTCATCCATTTCTCTCTTTTCTCTGGTGGAAATGGGATTGCATACTATTTGGACTAAGGACAGTTAACGTAGGTGAATATGTACTGCCTACTGAACACTATGTATGTACCTGATTTCTTTCTTTAAGCAGCTCTGTCATATATATATATATATATATATATATATATATATATCAAAGAAGTATGAAAAGTCGGCACTGTATAACCGCACTCACCCTCGCTGAGCTTGACGATGCCAGTAGCGATGATGACGATGAGGGCTGCCACCTTGGCATAGGTGAAAACGTCCTGCACACGGGTGCCCCACTTCACATAGGCAGAGTTAATGAATGTCAGTAAGCCTGGGGGGAGAGAGCAGTTTTCTGAAGACATGTTCTCTGAAGTGTGTCTAGAAACATCTGGACAGAAATGAGACAGCAGAGTAGGTCAGATGTGCTTACATATACAGGCTGCAGCGATGAGCCTGGCTGCTGCATATGGTGGTTCACATGTTGGAAAGAGTGGCTGCACCAGGTAGTTTGCAAATGTGATGGCTATGACCGCCTGGCTGGTGGGCTCGATGATCAACAAAGAAGTCCACAGACGAATGAATGCAATGAAGCCGCCAAATGACTCCAGGATGTATGCATAAGATGCCCCTGATTTGGTGATGGTGGTGCCCAACTCAGCGTAGCAGAGGGCCCCCACCACAGAGAACAGGCCTCCAATGGCCCAGATGACTAGCGACAGCCCGTAGGAGGCACTGTAGATTAGGACCCCCTTAGGAGAGACGAAGATGCCCGAGCCAATCATGTTTCCTACAATCAGGCTAACTCCGTTGAGCAGCGAGATCTCCTTCTTGAGCTGCATGCTCTCTTTGGGGGGCTCTGAAGAATGGGAGGTATCGCCAGCCATGATGCCGTCTCAGAGCCTTATCCAGCAGGAGCAGAGGTGGACACCGCAGTCCCTGTGTGGCGAGCTCTGGAAGAACCTGTCAACAGATTCACATGTATCAAGTCATTGTTGGTGACGTAAAGAGTACAGACTGTATTATTTAGAGAGGAAAGGGTGTCTTATTTAATCTTAAATGTGGCAAACACTGGTAAAAGAAAGGTCATGACTTGAGCAGAGAATATGCAAGGAAACAGAAAAGAGGTTTAGGATGAACAGATGATAGGAATCAGAAAAGGAGAGTGGCAACATTAAATGCAGAGGTAAGGTTTTAAGGGTACATCAGAAAACCAAACACAGTTGTGTCTGGGTTTGTAAAATCATCTGGAGGCCCAAAATTCCTGTTTATTCTCATTCTTGCATTGACTTTTCATGTAAATGCACCACATGAAAAACTAGCTGTTTTGTTAAAGGTAGAAACACCATTAGAAATACAAAACATACTGTAGCTTTTATTAACTTAATATTTGAATTAGGGAAACAATGACTTTTGCCATTACTTAATTTCTGCCATAACAAAACCTTACTCCTCCTAACCACACCCCCTTGTGACATATCCACCTGTCCTTTAATGTAGCAGGAAAGCCCTGTGGATTGCATGCTGGATGATACAGTGATTCGAAAATACATCCACTGAGGAAAACACCGTCCTCTCATTTTAATAACAAGTTAAATCATGTGTGAAAACCACAACTAGTATACTCAAAGTTTATCTTGTCTAATAGTAGACTTATAAAAACATGACATCAAGCTGGATTGCCAAGCCATTTCATGTTTGCTGGGTAATCACAGGTTTGAGGGACAAACTCTAAAAATGGTCTTGCAATGAGACCAATTCAGAAAATGATCTGAACTATCTTGAGGTAGAGCTTCGAGGGTTATAGTTATAGTTAAAAGTGTCATATTTATGAGAGAAGGGCAGGTCAAAATAGCACGGATAGTGCTGCATAAGCATATGTGTGGAATGCACAATTTACAGGACAATAACATAACTATAAATCGGGCTGAAGGGTCAGGTTTTACAATGGGCTGATGCTCGTGTGACTCTGCACATGAAGGTTGCATGCTTTAGTTCAATCGCTAGGCAACAGTTCCACATGTGCACACTCACCACCTGTCCACAATGATGGACCAATCAATGCCTCAAACAAACCACACTGCTAGTAACTTCAATCACATTACCCAACAACAGACACAGCAGTCGTATCCCCCTGCAAGTCAAAGCATGGCCCAAGCTTCATTCAAACTCAAAGCCAAAGGTGGTAGTGGTGGTGTGAGTCTTTATATGTGTGTGTGAACTTGTGTGTGTCAACCTGTGAAATGTGTCAAGCAATATGCAACTCAGTTGACAATCCTGAAGGAGACATAACATAGGCATGTACTGTACAGCCGACTCAGTGAGCTTGAAATACATTACCAGAAGCATCAACATTCAACACGATTATAATTTTACGACCCTGGTGCAATCATGTGACATGTTGTGTGAATGTTCTGTTCCTTACTAGTCAGCAAGATCGCTTCACTGCTACTACCTGGAGGCTTCAACTTCTAATTGTCATGTGACTGTCATGTCCTGGATTTGGATTTGGTCGACGACCTTTGCCCCTCGTAATCCTAGTCACTCTCCCAGGTTGTCTCCATTTTCTTACAACACCTTTCAGTTCTTAAAAAACCTCAAATTACAGCTTGGAAGCTGATGATAATGCTGAAATCAGTAAATGATTTTACAATGCAACTTTTTTACACAATACAGTGTGGAGAGGACTTGTGTCCTTGGATTTCTCTGTTAGATGACCACTAACAGACAGAGAGATGCATTGTTTTCTCACCACATCATTCAAGAAATGAAACAAGCTTTACGTGCAGTTGGCTGGCTGTTGTTGACAGAGTTCACTGAAAAGCTGATAATCTATCTTACATTTAAAGCTTAGCAATTACATGATTGGTTGATGATAGGAAACAAATGGAAAACATCAGCATTTTTTTAAGGGATATTTGCTCACAGTTTACAGACCAAACAATTTAATCAATTATTGGAGAAAATAGTGATTATCTGGACTGACAGTGAAATAAAAACAATTTGTTGAAGCAAAACTTTCATTAATCAGCTCTATTGTGCTCAAGTATTGTTTGTTTTCTGTATGAGGTATGTACAGTAGCCAGTTTTCTAACTTAGACAGCTAGATCATTGTCATCTGTGGCTGCAGGCTATCTGAGAGTTGTTTTCACCTTACTGAATAAGCAGAGACCAGCCCATGTTGGAGGAGCTAAACCAGGTAAACATGACAGCGCTCCTCACAATAGAAACTATTCTACTTCACGTTTTGTCAAATCTGTGACTGTTACAACCGAAACTTTTCCGACGTTGTAGCCACAGTTTTTTGATTGAGATATCTAAAACCTTAATTTTTTGTCTTGTTTTCAAAAATAAAATCTAAAACGACAGACACAAAATAAAGGATGGACAGTGATGAGGTATTCCTGCTGCCACCAGCTCTGATGATCTAAACCATTTTTCGAAAAGGTCATTTTAGTTCTGAGGCTGGTTCAAATGGATCAGTCTGTGAGTTACATATAGTGGGAGACCGCTGTCTGCAACCATAAAGAAAGCAAGATATTTTAACGCTACAAAGCATTCCGGGCCGGCGTTTCTTCTTTAAATAACCGGCACACACTTACTCAACAACACTTCCGCTTTCAAAATAAAGCCACACAGACGTTTGTCGTATTGTAAGTGACTTCTTCCTCGCCCTGTCTTACTCTCAAACAGTGTTTTACTGATAATTCAATTTAATTGTAGAAACCAAACCCTAATAAAAGAATATTAATAACACAAGGGCTTTTACAGGCTACAAGCAAATGAAGTGGGACATTCAAAAGAGCCCACTTCATGGTTAGCTGCCTTACCCAAATAACGACAAAACATATATGAGTGGTTAATAGATATCATTTTTTCAAGATTCTGATAACAGGTTCAACGAGTTCCTAATATTAACAGGTTATTTTCTCTACGCATGTTGACAACATTAGATCCTTATCAGTTCGCATTTTACCTGGTTCTGTTAGCTTATTCTTTGATTGGACCCCCTGCATGTCATGGCTTTGCATCCTACTGAAGCAACCTAGAAGAAAAATGTTTGCTGTCGCCCTACATCATCAAAATGACTGATATATTGTCAATTTAATATTATTTTAAAAATATAGTGATAAATGGCAAATTTGGCCTTTCATTTTAAATATGTACCTGCAAACCTCCGGTCCTATCCTGGCTAACTACAGTTAGCTTGCCGGTGTGTTAAACAGTCGGGACTTCCCCTTTGTCCCGTTGTTGTATTTAAATTTAGATAGCTGTCTTCGGCGACTACGGAGACAGTGTCCAGTTTAAAGAGGATCAATTCCTGTTTTGAGGCAACAATTTTGCATCATTTCCCCGTCTTACCTGAGCGGGTTTTCCTCCTGCCTAGCGGGTTTGACAGCCAGCCAACACGGTGTCCATGAGCAAATGCATCTGTCCGCTGTGCCCGTAAACAACTGGCTGCTGCTGCTCTGAGGAGACGTCATGTGACGCTGCTGTACTATAAGAGCATCGTATGGCTACAGTATGCATACATATGTGTCAGGATTATTTTCGGGGCAGAACATCTCTTTCAGTCTATTTTTTTCTGGATACTGTCCCCACAGCTATGCAAGAAGGCATGAATACCATTCTTACCAGAGACATGTTTGAGGAACAGATTTCCAACACAACCTAATTCAGCAAAAACATATAATTGACTTAAATTTTTATATATTTATATATAAACGTTATATAATCGTTGTATTTTATTCCCCTAAGTAGCCCCATGGGATTGCCATTAAACTTGGCACAGCCTGTGTGTGAAGAGTAGACAGGTAATTAGAGCAGCCCTGCTAGGGGCATGGGGGCAGAGGGGACGGGTCCTTGGCCAGTATGTGCCATTATCATGTTGGTGAAGTGTCAGAGACTGTGAAACAGATTCACTCACATGCACACAAGTGACAAACTAGAGGTGTGGCATGAGTGCATGAAGTACAGGACCCAATTCTGGCTAAACATTTTAATGTATTGTAGGCAAAGAGCAGATATATGCTGGAAGATGAGACATGTATGCTAGGTCTTTAAAAGGCCAAATTACATTATTGAAGCTCTGTGAGTATTACATGTATATTTTTGAAGGCTTGTTCAGACTTATTTCCTTGCTTGGCAACAAGGCAGAATTAAAGATAAATGACAAATTACAACACATCAAGAGAACAAATATCAGAATGATTATCTATGGAACAGACTGACATCCACTCTGGCTGGACGGACATAGCAGAGTGCCACCTGCAGACAACAGCAAAGCCTGAGCACCCATTAGCACTGTATGGTATAATGCTGACCATAGTGTTGGCAGGGACTCCATGTTACGTTCAACAGCACAGCTCTGGGTCTTGTTTGAAGCTATCTTTGTTTGATTGAGCTGGCATGTCTGCTTTGGTTGGCACTGTAGATAAAGTTCATGTTGGAGCATAAGAAGAGGCTGCTTGCCTTAAGATTTTTTGGTACATTTTAATCTATTAAGATCTTAAAGGAAAAATACTTTAAAAATGCAGTAGCAGAGAATTTCCATGGCAAACAAGCAGCGTGTCTGTGAAGAGAACAAGAAATCTAAAACCTCCTGGGAGGAAACACACAGGCACAGATAAGAAGGAGGGTCGCCTGAGCAGGAAAACAGCAGGCCTCGAATCTGCTTACTATGCACTGGTGCACACTCACTTTTAGACACACAAAAATACGCAGTCATTAGTTTCTTTAAGCCAAAAACGTTTTATAATACTTTATTTACAATGATAAAATGCCGTCTTAAAAGTCATACAAAAGTGCAAATATCACAGTATCCAAAAGCCAAAAACTTTTTATGGGCTCTTATGGGAGTTGAAATGAACCCCATATTGAATTAAACTTTATTTACACAGATTTAAAACATGTATATCTGTCTGAACAAAATCTGCCAACCTGAGGGAGCATAAATGAAATTAATTTAAACATAACTTGGTCCATTTTGAAGGAGACAATCTGATATTTGTTATACTAAATTTTAAGCATTCAGTCTGGAAAAATTATGGAGCCATCCTGATGTCATCAATTATAAAACATTCAGCTATCCAAAAGCACATATACATGTTTGAAATATCTTCTATTATACATCTTACAACAATACATAAGACAACTCACTGACGATCTATAAATATGACAATACATCAAGATTGAACATCTAAAGTGCTACAAAGACTCAAACATTAGCTATAAAACAAATGCTTATGCAGTACATATAAAAAAAAATAAAAAGCTTATCTAAAGGTTCAAGGAGCGCTTCAATAATAACATATAGTTTTCTCTGCACAATAAAATATTACAATAATGGAAGTAACAGCACAGTAACCTGTGATTATTTAACATCCCAACATTTCCCTGTCTGGAAATAAAGCTTACTTTTATTTCCAGTTCACAATTTAAAATTTTAATTAAATTCTTTCCATTCTATAGCTAGATCCAGTCTAGGTGTTCTATAAAACAGGCTCCAGGCCTGGAATAAGAGTTCCTGAGTGAAGGTGTAATTTCTTCTCCACTGTCCTGGAGGAGATTACGGTAATCAAGTAATCAAGTTGATTTTAATCAGTTTTCACTGCAAAACAGATGTTGTTGATTAAATACTTCCAGCATGGTTTTGATTAAATTAAGCTACTCTGTTTATATGCAATCTGTAACTCCAATCAAACACAAAACAATTGATTGCAAATTGGATCCAAGATCTGGTAACTCTCATTATAACATTGAAGAGGTGGATTTGGTGTCTAGGTCTGTAAAATAAGGCAATGTGGAAGTGCCTTGGAAGTGACTGCATTTTCAATCTCAAAGCCAGCAGAAGCAACTTCAGTGGTTGAGGTTTAACTGAGTAGAGGTCTATGAGGAATTAAGCCTTCTACTTGATTCGTTACCCCAGTAGACATTTTCCTTATCAGTTTATAGTTTCTATAGTTCACCAGTTTTAAATCAACTTCAGTACTGTGGATATATACAAAAATACACTGTAAGCAGTTGGCTGTTTTTTTTTTTTTTTTTTTTTACAGCAAGTGCATTTTGTTTCCTGTTTTTCACAAGCCAAAATTAGGATCCCAATTAATATCCAAGTTAACATGGAAACCCAATTTGTTCAATGCATGTGCGCAGATGGCTGAGGGTATGCATGGAACCTGAATGGTTGAGATTGGTAAGGGGATAGCCTGATCCAATCAGGTTTAATGTACATATATGGTCCTGACACTCCACCCACATGTCCAAATATGGTCACTTATGTTCCCCCCAAAGAAAAAAACTACAAAAAACAAGAGGGCAACAAGAAAAACCAGTGTGAGGCATCAATATCCACTTAATTTATACATCTAGGAAGATGTAACTCTCCAAACGGCTGAACTGCACTCAGTTAGCTTGTGTTAATCAACTGAGCTGCTCTTTGTTTGATACGAGAGGACAGCACAAGAGTGAAGGCCTATGATGTAGAGCGGGAGAGCTCATTCACTGCTTTACAGATAATTTGTCGGAAGTTGCTCCACTCAGATTTCCCAGCAATTACTACATTGGACAACAGAGTTCCATCTGTAGAAACAGTGAATCTACAGTGTCACACTCAGAGGTGGAATATTCTTCTCTATTTTGTCATTTACTCACAGAGGAGGACTGCATTTTACATTAAAAGCTTGACTACAGCAGCTTTGCTTTTTTGTATTTTTAAACTGTATCACCTGCCACACCTTTTAAAGTCCATCTAACTCTTCTCCTGGGCCTGCAGCATGTGTTGCCTGGTCGACCCTGTGCTGGTGCTGCCAAGACCAGAGCCACCAGCCTGTTTCCGCATCCAGTCCAGCATGTAAAACCGCAGCATCAAAAGGAAACCTGGCAAAAGAGATCAGAACTAAGGTTCAATCATTGCTTTGTTGTCTCTGTCCACTTCACTTTTTCAATGATCACTGGGCCAAAAGCCTGTACAATAAGTAAAGTATGGACACATTAATAGTAGTTTAAGACAGCTCCTCAATACAACTTATCTGATAAAGTGTTATTTTTTCAAAATGAAAATAAATAGTAACTTTGAAACATTGTCATTCATTTTATCTTATCGTTCTATCAGATCTCTCTGTTGGCTTCATTAGCTGTTGGTATGTAATTTATATTGTAACATTCTGACTAAACTACAGCACAGGAAACAAGACTGTGATCACCAAAGCCACATTTTAGTTTTGCTGTCCCAGGTGTCAGTGGGACTGCAACAATTCATTTGGATTCATTTAATTCATTCCTTATGAATTCTGAGCGTACTGTGAAGATACAAATGGAAGAAAGCACCTGGCTGCAGTTTTAGTGGACAGACATGAGAGTGGCATAAGTCTTCTCATGTAACACTTCGCAAAAAAAGCGAAGTATAAGTTTACACCCAAAAATGAATAAATATCTATGTATATGTGTCATGTCACTGTGCATAAGGTTAGCACAACAAACAACGTTAACTTTCCATTAAACCCCAATGGAACAACTGTTATATCATTTAACTCTCGAATGTTAGCCAGCTCCAATAGAACATTATCTTACTTAACCATGTGCAGACAAAATGGGGTTAATAAGTTTTGTTTTTGGACTTGAATCAAAAAGCACACTGCATTTGAGAGGAAACAGCTTTCCTTCTGATAGGCACCAGAAACAGAAGGCCTTGATAACCATGGCCATTGTCTCCTTCCCACACTGATACAATGGACCACTGGCTCAAAATACACAGTCACCAATCTCTGAGCCAACATTGAAAATACCCTGCTACCTATATATAGCTTAACCTTCTGTGAAACTGGTAATGATAATGTAGTGATAGAATTACATAAATATGTTATAGGATCTGCAAAGCTGACTACAATATTAGACAAACCACAAGTGCAAATGGGACTGACTGAAGTCTGTATGTTTTGAGCTGAAGCAGTAAACAGTAAACACAGACCTTGAAAAGAGTTGCAGATGCAGGAGAGGAAGAGAACAAAGTCAGAGAGAGGTCCAAAGTCCAGAAAGGTCAGACCCCAGGTTGTCCCAAAGAGACAGCTGAGGCCCCAGATGCTCAGAAAAGCCACACGGTTCTGCTTCCATTCATCTCTAGTGCGAATCTGCCTGTAGACCATGAAGAGCATCACAATACCAGAGAACACCAAGAGGGCCAGGATTGTCATGTTGGTAAAATAGTGGGCCAGCAAGGCCTTGTGGTTGTTCTTCATCCAGCACCTGGAAACATGAAATACACTTAGAGACAGGAAAAGCAATATAATCCAAAGGTGGACGAAGAAAATACCAGAGGACATTCCACCATCCTCCTGCTAAGGCTACTGTCAAAACATGGTTTTTTACTTCAGATTTCTTGTTTGATTTTATATTATACTCTATCCAGGCACTACTGGATATGTTTCTCCACAGGATATATCGCTGTCCAAATAATCTTACTTACATCAGATAAGGATTGTGGACATCATCGCTTGGCACGACCTGCTTCAGTCCATAAATGTCACCGACTAGAGCCAGGATGATTATAGGAACAGCAGGAAGAACTGGAAATGGAGTTTTACAGAACACACATAAATATAATGTTTGCCTTAATTCACATAAGCAAACTGTTAATACATATTGCTTAACACACTCACCAAAGCCAACCAGGTTCCAGACATAGGGCTTAGGAGAAGGGATGAAAATCACGTAAACCAACCAGAAGGTGTGGAAAACCTCGATGCCCATCCAGCAGAAAGAGCTGAGGAGGGTGTAGTGGAGGCCTGCTCCCACCCACACACACACGCTTTCCCCACCCATGTTGGCCAGGACCCCAGTAAAGAAGAAGAGCAGATTGAGGAAGGCAAGAGACACAGCTAAGCCCAAGTGGATTGGTATGGACTGCTCCTTGGATCGCCTGCTATAAGGAGAGTGGAAAGGAAAAATAGTATATTTCATAATTGTATAAACTATACTAATCTTTTTGGACAAAATGCATAAACCCTTAAAAGCTTGAATTACCTCTTCCTGCAAAGAAAAATGATGAGAGCCACACAGCTGATCACAGACACAGCACAGCCGAGAGATGTAATGGCGGTCAGGGCCAGGAGGTGGCGCACTGGGCGAGGCTCTATTTGCTGTCGGGGATACAGAGTAATGAGCAGAGCAACATGCCTTCATACACGAAAATATGAGTGGATCTTTTAAAACATATTTCCCCATACGAATGCAGAATGCCATGAAATCATGCTTTTCTGGTACTTTGTAGTCCAGCTGAAATACATGCTTTAGGTAAAAGGGAAAGTATGTAATTGGGACAAATCGTATGTGTTAAATCATTTTTTATGTGTTTGTTTGTTTTCTTTTGCATTTTTCTTAACTATACATTAATCTGAGAGATGGTGTCTGTATGGGTGTAAACTTCTGTACTAATGTTGATTGTTGTTTCGAGAAAAAGCAAGTGTCCTAAAGCAGTTTTAATTCATGGGGTTCCCAGTTTGTTCTTTTATATTCAATATGATTGAAGCATATGGTTTAATGTCAAAACGCATACATTGCCCTCTATTGTGTAACTATCTCACTGTTGTTTTCATAGAAGAAAAAAACCACTGTATCTGCTGCATGTCTCACCACAAGTACAGTGAAGTACGTCAGATGGTTGCACAGACACTCAGTGTCTTTCTCTCCTTTCGGTATCGTCTCACATCCATCCACTTTCCAACTGACTTGCAATGGGTCTGCACAAATAATATACAGATTAAAATGGGAGCTACAGAAAAAATCTGAGAAATACAGACACATTGTTGAATGAAAACTGTCTAAGGTTGGTAGTAAAGGTTTCAAACCTTTCCTGGTGTCCCATGAAACGCATTTCCTTTGATGCATATCCTGAGATAAAATGGGAGAAAGTTACTTCACATTTGTATTCACATAAATAACTTTTCAAGGTAACCACTGCATCCTTTAATTTAGGTATGGCTGGATGGCCTTCGCCTCGTTAACAAGGGCAATCACAACTAAAGTCAGACATGCGAAATCTGGTTTGCTTCGTGTCAACACATCACCACAGAAAGATCAAGTGCAAGTGCAATAATTACACATATAAATCAGGTATGACAATAAACCGTGGGTTTATGTGCATGTGTGCAATGCAAAGAGGAAACAAAAGATATCTGAAGGATATAAGTAGCACCATCTGTTTCTGTGAGGTGTGAGGTAAGTAAAAAAAAAAAAACATTCAAGTGGTTTCTCTGGGTAGATGACTTTTAACAGACGTCACAGAACTGAAAACGAGCGTGCTGTTTTTTTTTCAACAGCATCCACAGCAAACCAAAATGTCCAACTCTACAATTCATGAAAGTGATATATATCTGTGATCACGATCAAAAAGTTAGCAATATGTGCCAAGTATTTTCTCAAATGCTTTTTTCAAATTTAGAACGTTTTACAATCCAACAACGTTGGTACAATACACTTTTACAGTAGAGGCTGATCACACTTACAGACAAAAAGGCAGACATGGACACATACTTACAGGTATCACATTATGGTGAAAGTCAATCTTAATGGGCTGGGATAGATCCTTGATGATTTCATTCTCCACAGTGATTTCCACCACCTCTTCCAGAATCATGACCTTTTTGTGACCCTCCTACAACACACACAAACAAACACAAAAGTCTTTACCTAGCCGATTATAATACAGCCTACATTGTTATACACAGCAGCACTTTAGTATTTCAGGGCATATTTCATGTGAGTACAACTGGTGCATTTTATCAAAGTCTTGGTTTGGAAGTCATAATAACCTCTCCCCACACCTGCACGTGTTAGTTGGGGGCAAACAGAGCCTCACCTGGAACAGAGAATTTTTTTTGTAGAAGGTGCAAACAACTTTGGTGGTGTTTTTTGCAGCTTCTTTTAGAGCTGGGGGGAGATGGATAGTGGTCGTGGACTCTGCCGGTACGCCTTTGGCAACCTGGAAAACATAATGTTAACAGAGAAAGGACAACTAGACAGTTAGGCGACAGCTAAGAAGAACAGAAAAAACTATCAGTAAACTGGCTAATCACGGAGTATCAATTCTTCATTATTCTAATACATGCAGTATGTAAGAACAGTGTCAACAAAATCAAGGTTAAATCAATGACACAACTTGAGCACACTGCTGCTCTGCTTGTGAGTGTCCATCACAGCCCCATGCTGTACACAGTTGTAAGTAGTACATCTTCATGTGGATTGCTGGGTATTTACACAAATGGCCCTATTTTATGATAGTTTGGCAGAAAAATGTCAGCCTTCAAAAGTCAACCCTCTACTTGTCAGTAAAATGGTGCTATCATTGACTTTGATGTGGTTAACCTCTAACCTATTTTACCCAACTTAATCACCACCATGCTGGACTTGAGTGAAAAACTTTAACATAGTTACTCATTCACTTGGTTAAAAACCTACTATAAAGTAAGCCCCTGATTAAAAATGGACCGACAGTCATAGGAGTGGAACAGCCTCCAGCCAAAAGAGTAAAGAAAGGCAGAGCAGTGCTTTCTAATGCTTTCTGCCAAACGTTTGAGCAATAAGTTAATGTGTATGTGAGTTGCTTTCTGAATCAATTTATTTTGAAGTGAACTAAGAGACGACATCCTTAAATGTTTATCTCTATTTAAAAATGCTCTTTTTATGGCACTGAAGAATTGTTATCTAACTAAGGAATTACCAGTGTTATGAGTGATGAAGTGAATCATTTATCATGCATGTTGACAAATAACTCCCTTTTATGGGTTCGCACAAAACGTGCTTAAAAGCATAAAAAAACGGATAGTTTTTTGTCAGAGGAAATTAGCTTTTAATTAATATGCAGCTAAAATGCAGTTCAGATGGAACCAGTGTGATTTTAATCAATCTTATGTGGCCTGTGAAGAATACTTTGTAGATTAGAGTTTAGGTAGGCAGTTTTCTGGAGAAGGCAAAAGAACTTGCTGGAATTTAACAATACAACCCCTACGCTGCAACCCCTTCCCTCTCTGCCCTCAGTCCCCCCATCAGACGAGCACCCGCTTCATGCAGTAACCTGTTACTGGACTGGTCATTCATTTCAATCTTCCTGGCTGTCATCCTGATGCACTTATATAGCAGCAATTATATGACAATTATCATACTGTTTTTATTTTTAGCAAACTTGTGGGTCTGTGTATACGATGGTTTTGTGGTTCTAAATGAACATGAACTTGAGTTGTTTGCAGCCTTGAGCCTTTGGCTACAGTTAGCAAAGTGCTGAACTATAAACAACAATTTATCTCTGATGCTAAGCTGCTTTACCAACACTGAAATTTGGTTAATTGCAGGAAATTGGTTACTAAACACTCCCTGATTTTGGAAGGAAAACCTTTTTCTACTAACATATCTGGCTTTCTCTGAAATGACCTGGGATTGACCAAAATCTCCCATCATGGACTAGATTTCCTAAAGTCTCAAAACAGCAGAGAGATAATTAAGACCAATTCAAATTACAATATGCTAAAAGGTGATTCTGAAATTTCTGACTAAAAGAACCAAAAGAAACTGCCCACCTCAGGTTTAATGCCTGAGAAAAAAAGTCCTGAAGCTCAAAGTGAATTCCTGAGCAAAGGAATAGTACTTTATGTTATTAGAAGCCTTTAGAACAGTTACCAAACAGACCCCGCTGTTAGACTGTTTTACAAGATGAATCTTTCCTTTACAATAAAAACATATGAACAAACTTTAACTCTTTTTTGTGTGTTTTTGTGTCTTACAGGCGACGTGACATCAGCTCCTCTGAAATCATTCTTCATATCCACCACAGAGCTGCGAGCACAAGGATGCTCAATATTTCCAGCTGTCCTGAATACACACATAAACACACACAATCAATATGTGACAAAACTGTGGTTTCAGATGGTCTTTTAAAAGAAGAAGAATTATTCCTGTAACCCCCACCCTATCATAGTGTAAAGCTTTGCTTCCTGTTTGCAGTCAAAGTTCCCCTGATTACATAAAACTTCAGAGCAGTGGCATTTGTAATTAAGACAAAGTCATGTGAAAAAGGATGTTGACAAAAACAAAGTCAGAAAATGTGATGGTGCATTGAAAAAAACAGCTAGAGGAAATTACATGTGGACTTGGGTGGATCCCTGGCTTTCTTGATCACACAATGTGCCTGTAAAAAAGCAGAGTTGTGAATATGACATGGTAAACTTTGACACTTAAAGAAATATGTTTATTTTTTTTATCAACTTTGGAGTGTGGGTTGAAAACCTCCATCTTATGAAATGCATTCTATTTACAGACGCACTAAAGAAAACATTTATTTTCCTTACTGCAGTTGATGGAACTTCCCTCGAAGATGTAGGCTGTATGTATTTTGTGGGTGATAACATCATTTTTAACTGTTGCATTCATGATGCCGTAGGGGGCTTCAGGTTTGTTTGAACCTTGAGACAGATCAGTGCAGCAGGAGCCCTGTACGCTGGCAGGCCAGCACAGAGTTAGGTTCTTTCCATCCTGAACAAGGAAAAGATCAGTCATGAGTCCTCTCACATTAAGCCAGCTTTAAAAAGGCCATATTATACTTTAGATGTTTCACTTCATGTACATTTCTCCTCAAATGTTTATCTTGCCTCTTTTTTATGATTTATTTGAAGCTTCAACTGGTCCAGCAAGGGCTCCCAGTACAGACAGAAGGGAGTTTCCTCTGAATCAAGTCCAAGCCTCTTGAGAAGAATCACTTCTGTCCGCCTACAATGAGCCGTGATCTGCCCATCGATGGACAGAGAGCTCTGATTAGCTGCAACTGAGATCCCACTACAGCCACTGGAGAGGTTGACATTCAGGCTCAGGGAGCCCTTGCCATGGCGCCAGATCCCACAAAACTTCCAATCCTCGTCATTTTTACTTGAACCTGAAGGAAACAAAAGTATACAGACACACTGTTTAATGTTTGGTTGTCCTTTAACTATTTACCCAAATGGTTCAATAACTATGTTCAAGGCATAATTTAAAACAATGTGTTTATTTCATTGACTTTCTTTCCTCCTATTATCGTTATTGGCCTTATTTTTTTCACAAAATAGGGAACATCTGCATATTTTAAGTGTTTTCAAACCATAACTTGAAGTAAAACAAGGGCTCGAATAGTGGTTGGTAAGATTTTTGGAATTGTGAAACAACTTTCTGGAAAAAAAAATCCTCATCACCAAGTGTATACTATAGTTGTCCTCCCATTGCATTTACATTTTGTAACGGTAATGTGTGCTCACGCATAATATGGGCCACTGTGTGACACTGATGCTGTTGTTTCACAGTCTGCTTAGACAGCTATATGCTAAAGACTTGGTACAAGTGAAACTGCATTGGTGGCAAGTGGAATTTTCCTTGTGTCGGCAGAATATTTTAACATTGTTTTAGGAGGCACTTTAGCTACCTAATGACCCTGATTCTACATTTTTTTTGTGAAAAATCAAACATAACTTTAAATTACATCTAATTACAAGTCTGGTTGTAAACATATACCCATGTCACTTGGTTTTGTTAAAACATGCAAATGCATGAAGGAAAAACTCAAAAATCTTATCATATCATCTACTCCACACAGGAAATATGCGGTGTCTGCTTGAAGTTTCGACCGTGGGTTTTATTTGAATGTCTTGAATATCTCTATATACGACAGCATATATCACATCCAGAAACAGGCTCAGCAGAACTACAGTGTGTGTAAAGACACAGTTCTGTCAAAGGACATGTGGCTAAAAGAGCTACTTGAGATGAGGCTGTGATTACTTTACCTAAAGATAGGATTATCAACATGACCATAACCCTCAGGTAATCTCTCAGTCGGAGCTCCATTGGTAACAGCTTCTGTTGGGAAACAAAGAAAAAGAAACACAGTTTTAAAAGAGGAACACCTCTATAGCTTATTTCTCTATTAGCAGACATTTAGAAACCCCACCACTGAAACCTGTGGATAAAAAAGAAGAGGCTTAAATGTAAAAAGCATGGTGTGCAGTTGCTGCCAGAACATGACTATAAAAGGCCCATTTCCATTAAAAACAAGCATACATGTTTCATTCTTTTTTTGTGAAAAAATGCATCCTTTATAAAACAAGACTTCCCTATCTAGAGGTAGCATAGGTTTGACATAACATGTTTCTTTTAATGATACAATTCTTATCCAGATGCCTGCTTTGTTATCTGCACTTTCTAATCAATGAATACAAATGAGTTCATGCTCAAAATACACACAGGGGCCTTTCTGTGCTGTTATCAATGGAAACAGTCTTTCCCCTTAACTGCCACACTAACACATCCACACATAAGCACACACAATTCAGTCTTTTCGCCGTCCTTTCACAAGCTGATTTCCATTACAAGGAAAAAATAACATTGCACAGACTGACTGTTTCAAGATTGATATACTGCAGACATTACAGTATTTAGACTAAAAGAGAATACATATTTCCCTAAAAGAAAACCATCAACCATTGAATCACATTAGACTTACTAAGAGGCATGTGTCACAGAGCGTGTGTCAATTAACCACATGCACACGAACGTCCATTTCTCTATAATTTCTTTATTAGCTGAGTCATTCCAGACATCACACACACTTTCTGGGTTTACTTGTTTCCATGTCACATTCACACATGGGCCCACCCTGCAATTCGAAATTTCATCTGTGAATGTGTGTAGTTGCTTTATGGTCTTAGTTACATTGAAAACGTGTGTAGAGATGCAGACGCTGAGTTTGAAGAGGAAACAGACAGCAGTCGTGGTTGTCCAAAACGTCACAAGACGGGAACCGATCGAACCACAGGCAAAGCAGAAAAGCAGTCATGAAAAGAAAAAGGCAGACAAAAAGAAACAGAGAGAAGCATATCCTCGGAGGGGGGGGGGTATCAGCTGGCTATTTATAACTACGTACTCCGGAAGCACACACACCTGATACTTTAGATGGACCTGAGACTTGGGCAACCTAACAGACAGGCTGACATAGGGAAGGATGTTTAAGCAATTTGTTTTTGTGTTATGTAACACTTTAATACTTTAACAGATAAAAGTAGCTAGCATACAGTTCACTATCTAAAAACTGGAGCAATGTAATGTCTTGCTTTAAAGTCATCTACACAAAGTTAGCAGTACTTACATCTATCTACTGGGTTACTAGATCTTCCTTGTAACATTTAGCTGTCTTTCACCAAAAAAAAAAAATATTTCAACAAAATGTCTGGAAACTACTTACAGCAGAACTCTAATTATGAAACTCATGATGAGGCTCAGTATAACTGCAAAGCATAAAGCTGAACAAACACAGCTGTATTTTGAGCTTTTTACTGCACATACTGTTCTGAATTGAGTCAAAGTCACCAGGTTAGTTAGCTAAAGGTGCTTTAAAATTACCAGACTTAACTAGTGTTAGCCTATACTGACCAGACTCATAACTTGACATTATTATAATGTTTAAAAGGCAACTTAGCCAATCAAATCTACTGCATCTACTTAAAATTGCCCTTCTCAAATGCATTTTTCTGACTTTCACAGAATATGTTGAAACAAATTTAAACAAATTACCGCCTTAACCCGACTAGTTCAGTTTGATTAAAATACAGCCCATTCCGTACAATTTGTTTTTTAACATCCATGATCAATAAAATCACATGAAATTATTAAAAAACATCTAAAGTGGGCATGAATGAATGCAACAGAGTGACCTCACAGTAATCTAAACTGTAGCCAAAGCTTATTCTGAGCATTTATTTTTCCTCAGTTTTCACAGTTCTATTTCTGTTTTCTAAAGTATGTTTAGAATGTTATGCTCAGTGGTTGTGATGTCTCTGTTTCTTCCCCATAATAAATGGATGTCATGCATTTAGAACAGGAAGATTTTACAACAGGCCTGCATTAGGCTGATGTTTTTTTGTGTCATATTATATCTGGTTCAGGAAAAAAAATGCTGTGATAGGTTCACTGAAGCCATGCTTTCACAATGGAAGAAAAATTATTCTACAGGCCTTTCACAGTTTATTCATTGGTGATACAGGAATACTATCTGTAAGCAGACATATTGTAAAATACTATTACACAGTAAAAAAGAAACAAAAACGAAACACAAGTATAATCAATATGATATAAACTTATTTCACTTCAGTCAACTTGTGAAACTGCAACCTCTGTATATTTGACACAGCATCACTTTGTTGCTTTGTGGTTTTGACACTTCTCTTTTTGACTATTCAAAAGTGACAATATATGGGAAAAAGGTGCTGAGGCGTGACTTCACAGTGGTTTTATGGTGGAACTTATATGACACACACACCCACACTGAGACACACGCATTCTCTTGAAAAGTGTAATGTTTGGCAAGCTACCCTGGACGTAACCTGCAGCCAATATCAGGCATCAGCTGTTGAGAAAGTTCAATAAAAACAGACAAAAACAGATTTCATTAACATATGACAAAAGAAGCTACAGCCTTGATTTGGTACAGGCCCATCCAGCTCTTAATAACAAAATGAAAATACATACTCTCGAAACCCACAAAAGTGGTGGCGGTCTACTATGCTATAGGCAAGCACAAACTTGCTGTGGTTCCACCATGACATACTTCAGACCTGTGGAAACCTGCCCATCAGGTACAGGTGGGCAATGTGGGTTTATTCTGCATGCACAGTATATGTAACAAAATGATGAATGATGAAATAACATTTTCAGAAAATGTTGTTGGATATGTGTCTAGTTCTTTTTCATCTTGGAAATCGTCAAATGAAGTTAGCTCAGTTGTCAGGTACAGTGAATAACAGTTTGTCAGCAAGTGATCTAAGACCGAAACTTAGTTGACAGCCTAATACAGCTAAATAAATCAGGGTAATTCATTAAACTGGTTGTAAAGAGATTGTTACTTCAGTATAGGTGCTATACCAAAAGCTTGTATGGTTATCTCTTGGTCACTTTTTTTTATCAAACACCAACCACCTGACTGTTGTTTGTTTAATGCTAAAGGTTTTGATTTTAGTGGTTTGTCTTTTACATTCAGTGTTTTCAGAAATAACTGGTGCCTGCTAGTTTTGATAATAGCTACACATTCTTGAGAAAAAAAAATGTCTACACTGGTTACATCTAGAACCAACCAGGGGTAAATAGTCATAGTGATGACGCATAACTTAACAACAAGATGCTACAACAGCATTATTCAGCATCAGGCTGGTAGTGAATTCACCCTTTAATGTGACTCATATGTGCCTCAACCAGATCCTGGTCATGACTGTCGCTGACTATAGATGGTGTATTGATGAGGAAGACAGCGTGAGTGTTGCCCCACCCAAAGGCAGATAGCTTTAAGTGAGAAAACACAGTGGAAGGCTCAGTTCTCGAGAAATGTTTGAGACAAGGCCAAAATGTCCCCCACTGACACAAAACCCTTCTGTACATACATGTGCCCAAATGCAAATGTGTGCAAAAAAGACAATCACCCTGTCCCCTCTAAGCAGTGTTAACCCTGTGCATTTTACATAAAAGTGGCAATGACTTTGTATTTGACTTGATAACAGAACATTATTTTATGCACTATTTTATTTATAGCACAAACTACTCTGCCTCTCTCACACCACATTTCAATGTGCTGAACTGGCACGATAAGTAAACTTACTTTCTCTCTACCCCCACTCCCTCTCTATTGTCCCCGCACGGCGCCCAGGCATCAATTCAGCGCAAGAATTTCCCCTTTTCTTTCACTTCCGAGCTCTTGTGTGTGTGGGTGAGTGTTTGAGCGAGAGACACTGACTAAACACTGACATAACTGGATGTATGTGTGAGACGCAAACTGGAACACTGCTCTCATATCGTAGACATAAGACTTTTTCCTCATGCCAATTCATTCTGAAACTTGTTGCACCACTGCACACATCACTCCTACACACACGCACACACACACAGTATGATATCGTACAGATCCGTGTTGGTGTGTGACAACATGCAAATCTTCCATCAAGCCACACACGTAAACAAAACAGTTCTTGTAAACCCTTTCAGTCAGCTTTCAGTTTTCCAGTAAAATTTCCCATGTGCCTTCCTATCTTTGCACCATATGGAGTCTGACTCACACCACCATCTTCACAAATTTTGTGTGACATCATTCAAAGTGGCAGCCAAAACAATGTGTGACACAGACAGCATGAGGCTGACAGACAGAGTGGGCAGCATATCAACGCTTCTCATTGGTGTCTAAAGCAATATAAAGATTTTACAAAGGTGGAGCTCTGAGGGGTTGTTTAATATCACCTCCTCGGAATCAGAGGATTACTGACTTTCGTGATCCACCATGTGCCATGATGAGTTTAAAAGGATATTTTGTGTGTCTGTGTACAGAACAGCGACTGAATAAATTGCCATGACATGACATTGGTGATGACCTAGGTTTTGCACTTGTGCCATCATTTGGAGATATTTAATTTTTTCCAGTGGTTTGTTTAGTTTAGCAACCTACAAAACTTTATTTATGTTACTATTGTTGGCATGATAGCAAACTGTAGCATGCTTACAACATGGATGTATATAGAGAGCTGGATCCAGTGTTGGAGGCAGGTCCCCTTTTATTCCCATGACCAAATTTATTCAATTCTAACGATAAGATAAGAAAAGATAAGAAAAGCTTGACTAGGAATTTTAAGGCAAACTTTGCATTAAGCTTCACCTGCATAACATATGTGATATACATGACCTGTTTACAGTACAGTAAGGTAACCTGAAAATACCACTTCCTGCCCTTTGCACAGAAAGCATCTGATTGTCACATTTTCTGTGACTGCTGTTTATGCCGTTCCTTTATTACTGAGTGCATAACCCAAAAAAATGTGTACTTTTCCTGGGTCTGTTTTCTCTTAGAATAAGATTTTTTTTTTTGCTTCAGCAAACAACAAAGACTGAGAAAAAGAAAATGTAAAATCATTATCTTATTCATTAATTTTACAGCAACCTGAAGTGGTAGTTTGGATTTTGTCCTGCAAGAGTTTTGGTTTGAATTTGCACCACTCCTCTTCAAGCTGCGGGCCGAGGGAGAAAAGAATGTGCATGGAAGAGTAATTCAAGGAACAAAAGCTGCTCTTTGTTGTCGGGCCTTAGAGCTGAAGTGACAGCGAGCGTGAATAAAGGTCAAAGATCATTGGCTGGTGTGGAGGCTGTTTAAGCCAGTGGGTGAAAGAAACACACATTCAAGCAGCTCTCACTCTCTGCACAACATTCAGCCAAATAACAGGGAAGGTGTTGAGGGTAAAGGGCACTTTGAAAATATATATTTCAAAACTCAATTTGGATTAATTGGGTTTATTTTTTCAGCCCTTAATATTTTTTCTTAAGTAAGACAGAATCACATTTATTGTGTTGGGTACAATAAAACACAACCCAGTCATGCTGAGGTTACTGGTCAGAAAAAGTCTCTTATCGCTTTTTCTTCTGAAGGAACACACCGACCTTATTTGTCTTTCCGCAAAAGCTGCTGCCGTGAGAATACTGCACGGTGGTACATTGTTGTGTCTGGTGCCAAAATGGTTACATTATAAGATGTGCACTTGTTGTCCTGAGGCACAGTACAAGAAGCAATTGGCCTGCCATAGCTGCTATTTTACGTGTTGATTTACAGTACGGAGTATAAATGCCCTACAGGACTAGCGTGTGAAAATGTCAGGTTTCAGTCATACTGAGCAGCCACTGCGGAAGCTTCTGAAAGTGAGACTCATTACATCTTATTGAAACTATTAAAAATAACTTGGCCTTTTTATATGGTCTGTGTAAAAGCAGGAATGAGCATCAAACAGAAGGATTTCAAGCTGAAATGATAGACTGATGTGGAATTTTCCCTAGGCTACGTTTGTGTTAGGTACTTGCATTCTTTGCGATAGCACCATAGTGATGCAGTGTGCATGTCTGCTGTGTGTATGTGTTCCTTTATCTGTATCTTGCCCTCCTCTGTGAGGAAATTGGAGGAGCAGGTGGAATGCTGCAGATATTTCCTTTGGGGCTATGAATAAATCAATAAGGCAACACACACACAAGCACAGACAAAAAGCCAGCATGTTATTAGGGCCTTAATCAGCCCCATTGTGGCCTTAGGTGCTGGTCACAAGGTTCAGAGGCTTTCTTTTCCTCATTATGAAAAAATAAGTCAGCACAAAATAAAGGGGGGTTTTGCAATGAATCATACTGCCAATGCAAAATTTGCATTTATGGGAATTTAGCAAAAAACCCTAATTTGTTCACTTTCAGTTTCAAACATTAAGTGCTGATCTGATGTGCATGTGCTGGTTTCCAAACTACTTTTTTTTTTTTTTTTTTTTAGGGTTTTCACACTATGATTTTTTTTTACCGAGTGAATTCATTTGATTGTGCATCTATGCACAGTCAGGAAACCACATACTACAGCTGTAGAAGAAAAGCATGGTAGTGCCTAAGAGTCCCTGTCTGCTTTCAACACCCTTAACCAAAGACCATCTCTTGACACGGGTAGACTTCTGAGAAACAAATGAATACAACCCTATTACTGTAAATAATGTTAGGGGCTCCTCGTCCCTCAAGCCCCCAAAACATGACTGATTTCAATATGATTAGTAATAAATAGTAGTAATAATGACAACATGTTTTAGTTTTTGTCTTCACAAATGGAAGCGCATATAATTGCAATTTCACAGCATTAGTTTATAAGCTTATAGCCTACGGTTAGCTTGTTTCTGTAGATATTTAACATGTAAATCTTACCTTTGGTTTTTTTCTTGTCAAAAGTCGAAGGTTTATGGTCTCCACCTGAAACGTTGATTAGGGTACAATACTTTCAGATGCCCGACGCTTCCAGTAAAAAACTTCCACCTACTGTTCCAACCAAACTAGACCCGGTAAAACAAGAAAAAGTAGCCAACACGTTAAGCACTGCAGTGACAACCTGGGATGGACGTCCAAATTCAGTCAACCACAAAAACCGACTACAAATGACCACAGCGAGTGGAATATAAAACTTCGTGACACTTGCTGTTTACCAGGGTATTCCTGTCGTTTTAGCTCACTTCTGGCGGTCAAAGAAATGTTTAAAATAAAAAGCAAGGAGAACAAGACGCCGGGCTGAAGCTTCGACTCACGCCGTCACACAGAGCCCCTCCGCTCGCGGACAATCTGTCAGCGCGCTCGAGGTGAGAGCCAGAGCTGCTGACAGCGCGGCGACAATCAAGGAGGCGCTGTTTCCGGTAAACTTTCACATTAAATCACCAGTTTAAGACGCTCCACGGAAAACCAAAATTCCCTAATTCCTGACACTCTTTTTTTGCCTGAGTCTGTAGGATGATTTCTTCAGAATCACAACCAGTTTAATTCCGAAGTAGTTGTTCCCATACGATGAATTTGCTCCGATATGTTGGTGCCAAAAAACAAAGAATTGGTCTGCAAACATAGCAGCTCGGTATGAAATAGGAAGTTAACATGAAAAAATGTTAAGAAACGTACAAAAAGAAGAATGTAGGCTACAAATAAAGTAGCACCTATCACCTCTTCAAATGCTTCTTAGCAGTTACTGTCTTTATTAATCATCACTTTAAAGTTTGACGTCAGTGGCCCGATAAAATTTTAAAATGGCACCTGCCAGATCCTTAATTAACCCATGTGTTACCTGTTCTGTGAACACT
>JAOWBC010000001.1:26912541-26926955 GCA_028566105.1 Hypoplectrus providencianus
TATAGCATTGCTCAATACACTTATTTCTATTATTCTAGACTCAAGTTGCAACAGGTTTTGTCCAACCTTAAACATGATAACATAATGACTGATAAATATTTATTAAAGGATGACAGGTTAAACAGAAAATGTACAGTTATGCATTTGCTGAGAAACAAAGTAAAGCTGACATGTAGTTTGTGATGACAGAATACAAAATGTAAAACATCAGGCTGGTTAATGTAATGAAAGGTAAATGCAACTTGAAGTAAAGTGTAGTGTTAGAATCATCTTTATTTACATTCATGTAACTTTACATTTGACTTAACTCTATAACTATCTATAACTATACCAAGACTTGACTGTACAACCCACCAGAAAGCAGGAGTGGAACACAGATGTCATGTCATACAAGCGCCGCATTATAAAATTCTCTGTATTGGTACTGCAGCGCCCTCTAGCGTCATTTTCCCTTCATAAAAAGAGTAGGTAGAGGAAAGCAAGTAGGTAAAAGTAATTTAGGAAGGAGAATCTTTACTAATAAACCCGAACACTGTTTCCAGCAGTGTTGACACACTCCTGGTATAACTGCATCTACACCTTCATTAGAGAATGTTTACATGATAGTAATCACAGTTGGGTGAGGCAGGGAATGTGGAAGTTCATCCCTTTGTGCATCACCGGCCATAATTCCTCTGTTCTGGGCCAGATCACCGAACAGGAGACAGATGTGCAGCGAGTGTCTAGCTGTCGTCAGCTTGGAGCATCTTCTCAATCTCCTGATCCCACTGATCGTCTTTGTTGTCTGCCTCAGTCACCACCTCGTACTCCTGAAGCTCCTGCTGCAGCTCCTTCTCCCAGTCTGCTGACTCATCTGAATGAAAGAGGAAGATTGTAAGAAAGATAATCATTCACAGAATACCGTCCTTCCAATTTCCCAAATGGGTTCAGTAAATAGTTAAGTTTGAGGTTAACTGGGTCTCATCTGCAGAGCAGCAGCAGAGGGCTGAGACAAAAAGCTGACGTCAAGTAGGACATTTTCCATTAGCCTAGACTATGAACAGGAAGTCAGAGGAACACTCACATCCTGTTAGATCATGAAAACATATCATTAGACACATTCATCAGTGAGTATGCAGTCCCCAATTGTTTTAAGAAGAGTCAATTCATGACTCTTAAAGAATTAGTTATAATGCTTTCTTAAAACATAATTTCCCTGTTTTAACTGGGATTTCTTCCTGACCTATGGTATTGTAAAGCATAGCACTATATATTTAGCTGCAGAATCAGTCAAAGTGTTAGAAAGCTAACCATCAGGAGAGGGGAGGCTGTCCTTCTTATCCAGCACCAGCTGCTCCATCTCTTTCCTCAGGTCCTCCTGGCTGATGCTGGTTGAGTCGAAAGCATCACTCACAAACTCGGACACTCCGGGACTTGTTGACATGTCCTCCTCTTCTTCATGACGTTGCTGAGAGTTGAAGAGACAAGACAGAAAAATTACTCTGGGTCTTTTTTTGTTTTCAGATGATTGTTGGGAAATATTGAGATGCATACACATGTACACAAGTTGATAGTTTCTTACCTCCTGTATGCCACTGATGGAAACTGGAGGAGTTTTTGGTCTAACATTGTCTACAGACAGAATACAGTGCTGTTACTTGTGCACATATAAATCAAAACGTGGTGTTTGCTTTGCTTAAGGAATTCACTGAATTCCTTTAAGACGACATTCCTGTTTGAGGTTATGTGCAGCAGAAGTGTCAAAACAACAATGACAGACTACATGCCTTACATCTCACAACTTACAAAAACCTTCTTAACATTAAGGTCATCATGAACCTCTGATCCCAGAGTTTCTAACATGAAACTAAGCAACTTAGACCATTTTATGGCCATAAATATTACCCCAAAAGCTTAAAGACAAACCTTGCTATTGCTAAATAGTCATTTTATAATTTAGGGGGCTGCAAAAGTAGTTATAAAGTAAGGACTATTCCAGTAATAAAACAGTAGTGCTAGGATGTGTAAATGCCAATGGCAAAACGTTTTAACATAATAATAATTTAATTTACTTAATGTGTTTCTTCATCAATAAAATAGATTTAGTGCACACATTTTGTTTTTCATAACTGTATACCTACTTTTTCAGCCCCCTGTGTACACAAATCACATCCTTTGTCTGAACATTTAATTCTTCTGGAAATGTTTTCCTAAATCTGCTCTATTGATTTGCAGAGGCAAACATGTATAGAATGTTTCTTTATAAGGCTTACATGCAGTGACTGATACATTTTGGGCTCAAAGCCAAAACCAAATCTTGGTTTAATGAATGTGTAGAGCCTCACCCACAAGGTTTAAATCCTGACCTGTTAAGACGACGTCCTCAGGTGAAACATTGGCCCCTCTGTCCTCACCGTCCTTCTGCTGCTGCTGGGCTGCCAGCGCTGTCAGCTGAGCGGACTGCTTGATTAGCGACACCCGGTAGAAATAATTCCTCCAGAAAACCTCCTCCTTCACACTGCCAAACAAAATGGGTGATAAAGATCATTTAAGTGTTTATTCCACAGGTAATTCTGCCCTGTCAACACATTATATATAATGCATACTGTAAACAGAGAAAACAGACTGACTGTTTAGGAACCAGGTCAAAGCGCATGCAGTTGAGGAGCTGGTCTTCCTCCAGCATCACTGCAGCCAGAGGATACATCTGCTCCATGTCGAAGTGGAACTGGACACCAGCAGGAGGGTCTCGCAAGAAGTTTCTCTTGTCCTGCAATCAGCAGCCAGAGAGCTCAGTTTGTGCAAACAGTGCCAACTGCTCCACAGATAGCGAGTGATAAGGCCACAGACATGTCAAACATTATTGACAGTATGATGTGTTTGCTTACAGCTGACAGAGCAAGGATCTGTTGCTGAATCGTCTCCTCCTCATTGTAGCCCACCCAGGGAGGCACTGCTGCTTCTAGAAACAAACAGCAGCACACAAACACACTTTCAGTCGTTCATGAGACCATTAGACAGAACTAACCTTCAAAGAAAAATGGTGGTGATAGAGGCTAATTGTGTCCATATGTGCATAATAGAGTCCACTGTTCTCACTTTTTTTTTTTTAATCAAGTGACCCTAAGGACTCACTTCAGTTTCTTGCTATATATTACTCACATTTTTCAACTGGTTTAGCTTTATGTTTCCATCAAGACCTAGAATTTATAGAAATCTGCAATATTACTTCCAACATAACATTGTTTGCTAAGCATTGGAAGTTTTAGTTTGCGCTGTAAAGCAAATGATCATTCGTCGCAAGATATATGCAGTTTTTCTTTTTTAGAGAGAACACTCAAAGCTCGGATTGTACCTCCATACTGATTTTACCTGATTTTTTGGATTTCTTCTCCTGGACAAACTTCTCTTGCTCCTTTTGGAAGTCTCCGAGGAAAGTCTGTAAATCAAGTGCAACACAGATACACATTAAATAGAGGAAAGGACTATTGGGCAACATTTCCAAAGAAACAGTGGGATGAAAAAGTAAGTCAACCCTCTAGAATGTGCCAATATCCTGATCTGACCTGCATCTAAGTCCCAAATATAGAAAAACCAAATGTGTGCAACCAAACACCACACAAAGTATTCTATTGTCTTATGTCTTTATTGAACGCAGACAGTTAACATTGCCAGCGCTATAGTCTTTGAAATCTGATCTGCATCTAAGTACCAAGTGCAGACAAAGGTTCCACATGTTTTCTTCACTCCAGTTTGAAAAATAATCCTGCTCTTGGCAACCACCAGTAAAAACTTTTCAAACATGTCCTACATGTCATATGCATAAGCTGCCCAACTTGTCAAACAAGCAACAGTGCCAGCATGCCTTGTCTATGATGCCGTCTATTTTCCCCTCTTCCACAGTCTTCTTGATGGTCTGAGCTGTCTCTACCATTGACTCGGAGATCTTCTTGGTGGCACTGGATGCAAAACTGAAGATGTAATCTAAAAATGGAGGAGAGAGGGTTGACAACATTATTGCACCGTGTGACTATAACTTAAATCACTGCGACAGCAACACAGATCAGAAGCCAGCTCCTGCAGCAGTCTATATCCTTATGCTGGCACTGGTCAAAAGAATAATTTTCTACAAGATAATTGCACCACAAACTTCATTTCATGGAGTTAAGGTGTGTCTGCTGAGCTAACATACATCCTAACAGCGTAGTGATTGAGGAAACTATATCCTCGGGTCACTGAGAAGCAATTTTGCAAATGACCTAGCTTGACGATAAATTATGTTATAATGCAACAATACAGGGGTAATACTGCTTTTCTTTCTCACCACCAAGTCCTTTGCCGTGCTCAGAGTCCTCCTGGTTCGCCACTGGTTCTGCATCCTGGTCAGCTGGTTGCTGTTTGTTTACCTCGTTTTGTGCTTCAACCACCTTTTCTTCTTGCTGCTCAACACTAAGCTCTTCTTTGTCGTCCGACGTCTTCGTGTACGTCTGGTTCTCCAAACCCAACCACGTCCCAAAACCTTTAAACATGTTGGTCGAAATAAAAAGACCGTCTAGGATAAAGCTGAGAAAAACAACAATCTGAACAGGAGATTCTTCACTTTATGCAACCAGGAAACACACTGACAGGTTTTCTTCTTCACTGTTTGCTTTCCTGTGGTAATTCAAGTTGTGTGTTGCTGCCACCGAGTGGTCAAAGGTGTGAAAATACGACTCCAAGTACTATAAATGTGACAAAATGGTGATTGTAATAATAATAATTAACCCTAACCCTTTGTCATGTACTGTTTTATTATATTTTATATTTAATTTACATTTAATATCTACTACAATTTTTCTACATATATTCATAAAGGACATTATAGGAACTATGTTTTTGTATGTTCTTGTTATACAGCGAAATAAATAAATGAATGGCAAACCTGCAGTTCACCAGCAGGCGGCGATAATGAGCCCATAATACGTTCATCTTACAACATAGCAAGACGAGACGGAAGACAGAACTGTGGACAAATGGCAGACAGACTGAGGTCAGTCGGGTTTTCATTGCAGTTTTACTTGATAACCTGCTTTTAATGTCTTTGAAACCTGGTCTACTGTAGAAACTCCTATAACATCTTTTGTTTCCCCCATAGCTTGATCATAATAATTGGAGCAGATTTTCAATAGACGAATAAGCCGGCTTGCTAGGCCGTTTACTTGAACGGAGACGAGGCAACTCCAGACCTTAAAAAATCAGCCATTTTAAACTCAGTGTGTTAAAACTTAACCTTTATAGCCATTAAAAAAAAATACTCAAAACATCTCAGGAGGAATTGAGATGTTTTGGTAAATTCGGCAGGTAGAAGAGGGTTTTATGTGTATATATTTTTTTTTTATTTCGAGCTGTTGGTTGGAACAGTTTGTTTTGCCCAGTTGGTGCTGATCAAAGATAAGTTGGTTGATCGTAGGGTTATAACTAACCGAACGGATAGATATGTGTGAAACCAAACCCTGAAACGGAATTAATATACGTAACCAAACCTTAAATATTATGCATAGAGGGTGAAGACTGCAAAATGACTGTTTAAAAAAATACTCTAATAAACATTTCACCAAAATACAATAAAAAATAATGAAGGCATTAATGAATTGATAAAATGAAAATGTTTTTTTTTTAATCTTTTTTTGTATTATTTCCGTCATGTATGTACGTTAAATAAAAATAATTCATTTTCGATATATATATATTTTTTATCTACGTAGTTTTGCATTTGTTTCATCAAAATTTGTTTTTATTATTAAACTAATTTTTGAATAAATTAATCCAAAATTATATTTGGTTCTTTGCTCCAGATCTCGCTGTGCAGTTTCCTTATCTGAAGCAGTGTTCTGTTTTTGTAGGTGAAAAATGAAGACTCTGATGGTGTTTGACTTTGACCACACGGTCGTCGATGACAACAGTGACACTTGGGTGATTCGGTAATTAAACTGTACTACCACAATTACTTACTTACTACACCACACGTCACAAAATACAAGTTTATTATACTTTCATTTTTTTGTGTGTGTTTTCCCAGATGTCTTCCAAGTCAGACTCTTCCAGACTCTGTGAAGAAGTCCTACAAAAAAGGCCACTGGACGGAGTTCATGGGCAGAGTGATGAACTACATAGGTGAGAGTTATCATCTGGTGTAGAATTCATTCATTCATATGTTTATAAACCCGCCTTAAATTTTGGCAGTTTTTTTTTTTTTGCTATGACAATCTGCTTATTTCTGTCCTCCTATTTCTGTCCGTCCATCCAGGAGAACAGCAAGTCAGCCCTGACAGAGTCCGCAGCGTGATGGAGACAATCCCCTTCACAGCTGGAATGACAGACTTGCTGACATTCATATCAGAGAATAAAAGCTCCATCGACTGCATCATCATCTCTGATTCCAACACCATGTTCATAGACTGGATCCTCCACGCATCCGGATTCCAGGCAGCCGTCGATCAGGTTTTCACCAACCCGGCTAAGTTCAACGAGGTCGGGTACATGGAGGTGCATTGCTACCACTCTCACGACTGTGATCAGTGCCCAGTCAACCTATGTAAGAAGAAAGTTCTGGAGCTGTATCTGTCAGAGCAGTCAAAAGGAGGTGTGCAGTACGAGCAGATATTTTATGTTGGGGACGGCGGGAACGATCTCTGTCCTACTTCCTGTCTGAGAGGGCATGATGTTGTGATGCCCAGGAAGGGGTACACCCTGGAGAAACTGCTGGCCAAACTTGAAAGTGAGGAGGATAATAATTCACTACGAGCTAAAGTCATTGCTTGGAGCAGTGGCACTGACATCCTCAAGGAGCTCAAGGCAAGTATGCAATCATAGCCTTGGCCATCGACTTCTCTTGATCGACTTCTCATTTGTAACTTAAATATTGCACTAAAGTGTGTACCGTAGAGGGCACATTATTTTTTCACAAGACAATACAAGACAGTATTAAGAGTTTTTTGAGCACAAGTTATTTAAGTTTAAGAACAAATCCTTGAATCGTGTTGATTTGTCTGCCAAAAATGTAATTTTTTCCCATTCCAAAGAGTGTCATCTCACTCAAATAAGGTTTTACTTAAAATTTTTTATTTTATTAAGAAACTGAGGTGGGGAATGCTTAATACACTACTAAAAAGGATGAAAAATGTTTACATTTAACTGAAATAAAGGGATCAGGGTTTACAGAAAAACCTCCTTTTGAGGCAGCAGGTTGGCAAGCAACACAGTTTTCATCAGAATGGCAACTGGTGCTTTACAGTTAACTTGCAATATGGCTGGCTTTGTTTAGTAAAATTGAAAACGTTTTATTATGCTTATTGCTCTATTTACTCCAAAATAATTTGATATAGTGTGGCATAAAGCTGTTTAGCTTTACTGGGCCTGGCAGGCAGCATTTGGTAACATACAGGTCTCAAAGTGAAGCTGTGATATGAAGTGCCTTAGACCTGCAGACTTTCCCAGGACCAGCAGGGGGAAACTCCCCTGAGAGCAAAAGTACCGGTAATTATTTTTCAAAATTGCATGAGGTAAATTTTGTTCATTTTAATCCCCTTTAGAATGAAATAAACAAGAAAGCAAAGATTGCTTTCGGACATTGTTTCCTTGTGATTGAGAAGATGGTGCCACTGAACTTAAAATCTTTTTTAAGTTCAGTGTGTATTCTGTTCAAAGGTATTTGTAACATTTTCAACCTTAAGAATACCGATCAGTTTGAATTATGGATTCATCTTGCATCTATCTAAGCTAGTTTAGTACTGGCATTAGTTAGTGATGTCCAAATGAAGCTTTGTTATCACCAGTTGTTTTAGTTTACCCCACTAGATGGACTCTTGGTTCAAAGAAAAAGAGGAAAAGAAATGCATTCTGTGTCCTTTGCTTTTGGTGATCAGAGAGTGCTATGTGGTAGGTCCAATAAATAGAACAATTTGATCATGGAGCTTTATGAAAAATCCCCCGAGCTAATAACATGACGTCCTCCTCCCCAGCTCCACCCCCTCCTCACAAACCAATGAGTGAAATTACACTGACTTATTATGTCATATAACATTAAGAATAAATATATCTATTTTAACATGTATTTGTTGATTTCCATTACTATATTTTAAGATCACACAGTATGAGAACACACTCCTAAATTAGCTTATTACCCATAGCTTGATTTTAGCATATATTTTTGTGCTTTATACAATGTAACTTATATGTGCACATCTGTGTCCTAAGGGACATTTTGATTTTGCTTTGGATGTTTTACTTACTCAGGGCTGTTGTTTATATTTTGTAGTGATTGTGTAAACCAGGTTTCAATGAACCTGATGGAGAACTTTAAAATGGCTCTATTGAATGTCAATAAACCTCAACTCATTGTTTTTTTGCTGAATGAACAAAAAAAACTCAGAATCACTATTTACATCTACCTATGCTTCACAGATTCGCAGAAGGTGACCGCATGTTTTATTCATATTATCAAGATAAGTTGGAGAAAATATTAGGCTAATCTGGGAACTGTCCAGATAATGAGGACTGTGATGTTTTTAAATGCAAATATTATTTTGATTGACACTGTAATGAAGCAACATGTGAAGTGTATTTTGTTTATTCTTAATCTTGAGATTCTTATGGTGCAATTAAAACCAGAAACTTCATGGATCTATTTGTCTTTATTCATTGAGTGACCAGAAGGATCGCAATGCATTTTTAGACATTTGGTCTAAAAGTACTTTAATTGTAAAACCGAGGTGTTGGTTTGCAATTTATTCTAAAATTTTAGATGGATACATGTCTAAAGGGAGCATTTCAATAATACACCTGTTGAAAATAGTCTAAATTATAATCTGCTAACTGTTAGAGGAAAAATGAGAAGTGTAAGGAAATAATATATAGTATGTTTAACAATCAGGAAAATCTGACAATGTTTAGGTATGTTAAAAAGAAATACCTCCTGCTTATAGTATTTAGTAATGTAACATTTCTAGGTACAAAACAAATGAGTTATAATGTTCGTTTTCAGGTCTGCATGTTTTTTTTTTCTTATTGACAAATACCATATGTGTAATTCATGGCACATTTGAAGAATGATAAAAAATGCATCCCTCCATAGACTCCTATACATTTTCCCCCTGAAAAAGGTCATATAAGAATCCACTAAATACATTTTATGACCTAACTAGGGTAGATAAAAAGATATGGGATCAGAATCGTGTCCAGGAGTGTGTGGCAAAACACAAAAACCTCGACCGTTATTAGCCTAAAGGTTAGTAACAGTTATAGATGCATCAGTGTTTTTTTTTCTTCAAATTCTTATTACTGATGTGCATTTTGCTGCTTCCTCCCAAACTTCAGCCTGTGGTTAAGATTCATCCTCACTTCTAAGATAGAGTGATACATCCTGTGAAGATACAAAGATATTCCTTCCCAAGACTGACAGAAAAAAGCATCACTGGATTGGCACAAATGGAGAGGGATTTGAAGATGGATTTGGAGACGGATGCGTTCCGACAACTCACAGAGACAGCTCTTGCCTAAGATCTAACCTGGTATTATGATCCAAGACTCAGCAGGCTTTGTTTACTTTCTAAATTCACTCTTCAGTGGGAAGAAGCTTTCGATGAGACTTGCTGTATTAAAGGAAGATGCTTAGATGCATAAGTAACAGCCAGGCTCAACTGCAAGGCTGTCAAACTGGGATACAAGTCTTGGAAGTTTGGAATAGTTTACTCACAAAGTTTGGTGTAAAGGCCAGATGCCAGAGAGGGGGCTCGGACACAGCTGGTGGCTGTCAGTGACCGCAGATTTATCTCCATCGTATTCATGAACTGTTGCATTGAGGTCACAGGGGTGTAACTAAAATCACACTTTTGGGGTGTTCACACACAGTATTGCCCTTGGATAAACATGCTGTTTGTGTCAATAACATAACTTTTGCAGCACAAAGTGGAATTTTAAATAACAAAAAAAAAATACTCTTAGTGGCTTCAACAGTAAGCCATGTCATGCATAACAGGACTTGTGTATTTTAAGACATGTAAATTATTAAGCTAAGTGCAAAACAAGACCAACCAGGCTTACAAAACTGGAATCTGCATGTATAATCCCTCATGGTGGTGATGTCTGTAAATACTGTTTGGTCATTTAAATATTGTTTTCACTTTTTTGTAATGTGCTAACAGGTGTTCATATTCTTATTTGTACTTACAATATGAGTTGAAAACAAACAGCTTTATTTTTAGGCAAAAGAATCTGCTGAACATCACATCATAATGACAGGAGCAGGGGAGCATGTCAGTGGATGTAGTGTAAAGAGGGACAGGTCATACAAACAGCGGACAGCGACCCAGGAGACCTTGTCCCATGCAAAAACAAAACAAAACCAAAAGGCAGTACATAAATAGTGACGAAGGCTGTCTTTAGGAATAGTTTGTATCATTTACTATGAAAAGTACTGCATTGGAAATATGAGAGGGTAAGAACAAACAACCTGTGTGGTTATATGGGTTGCAAAGCTACTACTTCTAATATTTCTGCGGAATGAGCTGTAAAAGTGTGTTTTATTTTTGGAAAGTCTTCACCAGATGTTTTGTCACACTGAACAAAAGCCTTATGGATTGTCACACTAAACATCACAGATGTCACGGGGCAGTTCACGGGTTTGGGTCCAGGTGAGAGACAGCAGGGAGAGCAAGGCTTGGAAAGTCCGCTGGGAGACGCAGGCACAGATCAGGTCGCCGGCAGACAGGAGGGCAAAGGGAGGTCGAACCAGGGACAAAAAGGCAAACGGGGAAACTGACAAACAGGCAGGGGGTCGACAACAGGTAATCAATCCGTGGAATGGCACTGGAAAGTTCTGCACGACACAAGGAAACAATCTAGAGTCTGTGTGTCTGAGTGGGTTTTATATTGCCCGGGAGTGATTAGCAGGATACAGGGCAGGTGTGTGATTGGCTGATGCAGGGCAGGTGTGTGATTGGCTGATGCAGGGCAGGTGTGTGATTGGCTGATGCAGGACAGGTGTGTGATTGGCTGCTGCAGGACAGGTGTGTGATTGGCTGCTGCAGGACAGGTGTGTAGCTCTGCCCAGAGGAGAACTGGGTCACCACTAGGTTGTGACTTTTTAAAGGTAGAGCAACAATTCCTCACATATAATCTGTTGTTTTTTAACTTCACCTGAAAGCGACATTAAAATGCTATCCCTGCACATTATTTTGAAATTCTGCTAAACAGAAAAAAACAGTGGACCATGTTTATCAGGTATATTTCAGACATTATCCATTAAAATGAATGTATCATGCGCACAGTGTAGTTTAGTTGTGGAAATTCAATCTTTTTTTCACTTTACTGTAGAAAGTATTTTATCACTTACTTTATAGTTTATCATCAAGGGGAAAGATCCAAAACACGAGGCAGTATTGTATTTTTTCCACAATATGTGTAATATTATAAAGTGCTGTAGCTGTTTTAGAGAAACCAGATCCATAGAAGAAACTCAACACCCTCATTTAACACCCCAAATGATGCATGTATATGTATTATATCACCATAACACTATTTATTATGCATGAAGTGTTGATAAATATTTAAAGGAGCAATCCTTGATTTCAGCGGCCAACTGTCTCATTTGCACACCAAACTGAAGAATGGGATAAGAGACCTCGGGGGCACCACAATAATTTACATCCCTCTTTTCTGATACATTACACTTTTTCAAAACACTGAATATCGTCATAGAAAACTCCCGGGAACACATGCAGAACAAAATAAACTGAAAATGTGTTCATTACAATAAAACTGACACAAATATACAAACCTATTATGACAATTATGTGACCTGGCACAGTGTCTAACTTTGTGATGCACACACAAAGTACAACCATGTCAACCAGAAGACCCCAGGATCTCTGCGTGTATCATTTTCATGATGTGAGCCACCCTGAGGAGCTGCTGGATGCACTGCAGGGCTTTTACTCTGAAGGCCTCTTCCTGGCATCCCCTACAGTGCTCCTCCAGCCACCTGTCCAATTGGACTGGTACTAAAGAGTATGCAATATAGACACTTTGACAATGTACTCTTTAGCATTTTGTGCCATTTTTATTGTACAACACCACATCTCACAACCTGGCCTGGAAAAGGCCACATATAAGCTGCTATATATGGGAAAAGATAGTCCTCAAGCCCTGGGACTGGGCTGTGCCCCGAATGATACATTGATATTACAGTGTCTGACTCCACCCCTGCTTCCATGTTATCACATCTGCTGCTGTGCTGTGCCAGCCTTTAGCTGGACAATGGGGCCCTAGCAGCTTGCTGACCCCTGACCTCCCTGTAACAGAGTGGGGACGAGAAATAGAGAGAAAGCATTCTTCAGATAATCAATAAACTACCTCAGAAACCTTTGAAACTTGTGTAGCTGGGGTGTTGTCTTCTGCAAGACCAGATTTTAATAGTTACCATGAGAGATGGATTTTGAGAAGAGTTGCCTGTTAGTTACCACAACATTCCTGCATATTGTCCCCGATAATGAAATTATTGGGAAGTATGTGGATCAACTACCCCTTAATGGATTTTAGCAGCACTTGAGGAATAATTGTTCTTTCAACTTGCAGAGTTTTCAAAAGGTATTGGCTTTCATATTTTAACCTTTATAAAGTGACCACGAGTTACAGAAATTGTCCTGTATGACTTACTATGGTCCATGTTGAGACAAAATGGTACTAACCGAGCTTTGCCCTCACTGTCTATTCAATATAAAGTGTGGATAGTTATCTGATAGCTGAGGACAGCTTTACCCCCTGAGCTACAGCCGCCCCCTGACCACGTTTTCACATAGTCTTTCTTTACCGCGAAGTCTCATCTCTGTAGGTGTGTTAGAGGCTTCAAGTTCCACATCATACTCCTTTAAAGGATAACTTAACACCTCCAGAAAATCTTGTCTTTGTTGCCCTTCAGCAGTCTCACCTTTCCCCGTGTTGCGGTAGAGTACAGGTGTACTCTAGGACCCCTTGACATCACTGTTGGGTGTTGTTAATGATTCAACAGGGCACGTCTCTGACCATATTCAACCACACCAGGCTGTTCTCATCCACTTTATGAGGATACTTATGAAAAATAATGCATCAACATTAATTGGAAACCCATATCATTTCATGCCAGGAGAGGCTGCTTCTCGCTGAACAGGAAGACGCAACAATGTTCAGCGGTTGTATACAAAAGTTGGTATTTTAACCCAAACCATGTTCTTTTCCCCATAACTAAAACCACTTAGTTTTATTGCAGTTATATTAAATGCATGTTGGCAGTTGAGCCCCTTTTGACTGCCATTTCAACCTGCAATATTTATGCCTCTGTAATGTTTTGCCTTTAATCTAAAAGTTCCAGCGGTTTAATGGCTGGACTAAGTCATCCAGCTTTGTACTGCCTTTAGAGGTAATAACAGCAGCGTTAAAATGGTAAGGCTGTTCAAGGTGGGATCAATGTGAACCCGCAAAACCAGCAACCCAAAAAATACCTGACTTATATAATTTGTGCAGCCAATGTTTTAAATTACTTATAGAGAATCTGATTTTTTTAGAGCATAACCTAGGTTTTTGCAAGTACACAAGTGACTAAACTGAATTATTTTCAGAAGATTTTTCAGTAAAAGTAAGAGAAGCAGAAAAGGTGTTTCAGAACAGAAGCACCTGATGAGAACAAATCAAAGAGGTTAAGGATGAGTGAGCCATCACAAGACTTCACACATGAACATTACAAGAATAAAGAGAAGCTGAGCAAAAGATAGACAGGACTGTTTCGACCGAATTGATTGTGTGAACTGTGTCTATTGAATCTGTATTTTGATACTTATGATTAAATCCCACAAAAGGCAGAGTCGAGAGCTTTTGTTGCCATCTAAGTTTTTCCAAGATTTCCACCATATCAACATCTGGGTAATAAGAAAGCAGACCGGTAAACTGTAACATGCTTCATACCCGAGTCTGTGAAAATCAACTTTTATTTACCTATCTGTATTTGGTATTTTTTTTATATTTTTTTTATTGTTGTTCTTGTGGTGAGGAAAACTTTCCACGCATCACACCTCTTCTCCTCTCCTGCCCTCTCTTGGCTGCCGGTGGTGGAAGCGGAGGTCTTGTCAGCCTTGATGGACTACATCTAGTCCAGACTCACCATCGCCCGGCTGAACGTGGAGAGCTTGCTGAAGGCTGCTGACCTGCTGCAGTTTGGAGCGGTGAAGAGGGCCTGTGAGGCCTTCCTGGTGTGTCTGCTGGAGGTAGACAACTGCCTGGGCAGGCTGGCGTTCACCCAGGTCCAGGCATGCCTTACCCTGGAGAAAGGAGCCCGCAGGCTGCTAGTGGGCAGGTCAGGGATCACTTCTCTCTGTTTAGTGAAGTTGTATTTGCAGTGTTGAAATTCGGGGTTTTAGAACTAAGAC
>JAOWBC010000001.1:26927055-26965487 GCA_028566105.1 Hypoplectrus providencianus
ATATAGTGTCAGATTAGCATAGCTATAGCTAGCTAATGTTACAGCTCATGAGAGGAGAACACCGTCTTGAGTCACCCATGAGTAGATCAACCTGATCTCAAAAAATTACATGTTATGAAAGCATTTCTTTAACACTGAATTATGTGGAGATGGCTCGAAATAAATGAATCAGTGGAGCGTTCTAAAAATAGCACTCACGTCATTATACATACATGTTTGGTTTTGATTGTAAAAAAGGCTGTAGTTTCATTGAATTTAGGCTAATAACCACTGAACTATGTTTGGGGCAAAAGAACTCCTGATGAGGAGTAAATAAATAAATGCTGGAAGTGAAGCCAAGTTAGTACCTTCAAATACAGAAATTATGTAAACAATGGAATATATGTACAGTTAAAGAATGCGATTCACAAATCATGAAAGTTATGTAATTTACCTGAACAAACATAAATTATGTAACAAGTCGTTTACTTTTTTTTTTTTCATGAGACACAAACCCCGTTCTCATGGATGAAACAGGTTGTTTTTGTTATTCAACCAGGGATCAAGGATCCCCACTGACTTTACACAGAGTGGTTGTTTCAGAATCTAAGAAACCAAATAAGTCTGTTTTACCAAAATGTCCAACTATTCTGTTCGTTCTTTCCAGTGTAGGGAAGACCCCTGCGACTGTGTTGGGAAACAATACCTGCTGCTACAGCAAAATCCAGAGTTTCAGGGTGGACCAATGGAGTATCCTCACAACCTACCCCCATCCCGGTAGTTGGGATGAATAATTTTTTCATGAACTTCTCAGATAAGAAGACGAGCCTTGACAAGCAATGAAGAATTTGTGACTGCTGTAGGAAGAACTGCTACAAGTTTAGCATTTATGACATACAAAACAAATTATTGTCATGTCGTTGCTCCCTGCAGAGTCCGAGATATGCCTGGTGTCTTTGAGCAGTAGTCTGTACCTGGCAGGGGGCCAGACCACCCTCGCTGAACGCTTCGACCCAGGCACAGAAGAATGGATCCCGCTTGCCGGCATGAGGGAGGGGAGGATAGAGTGTGGGGCGGTGGCCATGCTGGGCTGTGTGTACATCACTGGGGGCCATTCCTGCTCCTAAGGGACCTACCTGCAGAGTGTGGAAAATATGACCCTCGCACAGACACCCGGGACATAGTTGGAGATGTGACAGAAGCAGCACGTTCACATGGCTGTATCTGTGTGTATAATAGCATGTAGTGTCGAAAGACAAAGGTAATGCATCATCAGTCTTTTGGATCGTGGTGCCAGTAGGGTGACAGGTTTAATAGCTTCTAGTTAGGCAGTAATGTACCACCCTGTGTGAGTTACATTGTTGTATATGTAGTCCTCCTTTCTAAACTGCCTCCTCCAATCCAGCAGGGAAAACTACAAAACAAACTGAGAAGGGAATGTTAAAGGCTCACATACATTTAATTATCTCTGAGGTTAAATATAGTTGGCGTTTGGGAAATAAAGGTATTCAGTAGAAAATCGACCAACCAACCCTTTTTGTTTAAGATTCGTTTTTGGCCTTTTTTTCCTTGATAAACAAAAAATGAATGAGATAGAAACTCTGACCCATGAAACAAAGGTCCACAAATCTAAGCCAAACCAGGGCCACTGCTAAGTGATCAGAGTTATGAGAGTGGTTTTGATCTTCTAATTTAACTCTTGGCAAGAAAAGGAATTAATGTGTTTTCCAAAACGTCAAATTAATACATTAAGTCTAAAATTGTGGAGAATTGGTGGCTTTAGGAAGACTGGGTTAGATCTTTCCCCCCATGCTTTAAGTCACGTCCGTAGACTGTATAAAACATTGAAACAGTCTCTCTTATGCCAACCATAGGTTTTTAAAGGGCAGATGTGAAGCTCAGAGCTGTGGCTCTGACCTTTCCCATCTTGGCAGGGCCTGACTCCAGGCTAATCCAGAAATGGGTAAAGAGGTGGATCTCTGGTGGAACTGAAGGGCTGACTGAAACATGCCACCTGTGATGGCACTCACATGCCACTCAAAGGGTCCGTGGTCTTAATTATGTATAGCTGTAGGTCTTGATATAAAATAAACAGATGACACAGAAATCAGTGATATAGACTAAACAATGTCTTTCTGCTGTTATGTCAGTCATCAGGGATTTATGGGGATTACCTCACTTTTGGGGCCAGCCTTAGGTGTATGGAGTCAGATTTGGGTCATAAATCCAGCGCACATAACAGTGTCACAAGCGATGCTTGTGAATTCCCGTGCAGAGATATTAACTATCACACAGATTTGAATCCCTTGAGCGGGAGTGAATAATAAATATGTTCTATGAACAACATTATTGTCAGTTGTCATCCTGGTGATGTGCCCACTGTCTTTCTCTTGCTGGTTAAACTCAAAGTCCAGTGGCTCCGTCCCCATAGGGTCAAGTGTCCTCTCGCGGCATGTAAAATGTTCACCACAAACTCAGAAATAAACCTCAAGCAGTAAAGTTGCTTCTCCCTTGTGCAAAAGCAGATCCTCTTGAATTCAAGGGATTCAAAGCAAGACATTGTTTTGTGAGCTGGATTTATGACCCAAATCTGACTCCATACAGGTGACCCTATCATGGAAATGCACTCACTTTCACTCACTGTGCTGTCAAACAAAAGAAACAGCTATTCAGTGTGAATTAAAAAAACAGCTACATGAATACTTTTCCTTGAACTTAATAGGTATTATTTCTTTATACCTCTAATGTTTTCTAACCTTTTTGTCTATTCTGCAACTGATTTTGCCACAAGACTACAAGAATCTTACAGAGGCCGCTGGCTGGTGTTCTACACATTTCCTGCGGTCTGAAATAATCCAATCCAATATATTTCACAGCAGACATTTGAACTTGTCATTGCAGGTAATGTGCTAGCGTAAGTAATAACATTAATAAAAGTTCAGTTCAAGCAGTGATCCAGTGAGCCATGACAGTATGATGTCAGCCATCATTAATTTTATTATGTACCTTGCACCTGTTCTTTTCCACCACTTGAATATTGGACTGTAAGAGGTAGGTTAACTTTAAAGCAAGACTGTAACATTTGGATGAGCAATGTAATCCATTTTTGTTTGTGTAATCACTTGATGGCTGTTTTGGTGTCAAAATAAACACAAGAAATGTCGATTCAGTGTGCTTCCAACCCTTCTTGAACAGAGAGCGCCATCCAGTGGTTTCAGAAAATAAAGAAAAATGGTTCATGAAGCTTCATCTGCTCGACAAAAGTGACATGAGTAAGTTCCGGTGAACTAAAACGGTCAAAAATAAATGATTGATATTAAACTCAAATGTAATTTGTCATTGATAAATAATAGGGCCATTTGTGGTCAGATGTTAGACACAAGCAGGGATTTATATTTTTCACTAAATTATATTTGGTTTACACCACGTAACTAGTTTTTCGAGTATTTATTATCATCGTTATCATTAATCAACAATACATAGGCTAGCAAGTTATCATGCAAAACATAGGCTATGCAAAATGGGTAGATTTATGTAAGTAGAAGTTTGCTATGTTAATGTTGAATGTGTCTTGACTCAGATTCAAGGCTAAAATGCATAATAGAGGAGGCTCTAAAAGCAAAAGTTGTAGTGATTTACTTTGATTCATTCATTTATTTATGTGGGGGCAAATTTCATGAATGAAGTCCTTGTTCGGCTTGCTCGTGCTACCTTGTCTTACTTTTTCCTCTGGGCTTTAGTATGTTGTTATGCAGACAAACAGACAGAACTTGAGGCTCTGGGTATATGCTCAGTAAGGTTCAAATCAAATCAATCTCACTGTTTCTGCCTCCAGAAGAGCTCATTCAATAAGGCCAATCTGCTCAGGTTTCTGGGTATCCTGAAGCAAGTTCATCTAGCAACTCCCAATCAATTTAGAGTTTTATCTATTCTGAAAGGGAGGCTTATGTGTGTGTGTGTGTGTGTGTGTGTGTGTGTGTGTGTAGCTATTTGAGAGTTAACAAAGTAAAAGAAAGACAGATGAAAACAGATTGACAGGCAGTGCAGCAGATAGCGACGCAGACAGAGACAGACACAAAGGGACAGTCTCCGGTCATCTGTGTCTTTCTACCTCACCCTTATCTGAACTCCTGAATCGCAGGGAGTTTCTCTCTGTACAGTCCTACACTGATCAGCACAGAGAAATGGCACAGTCCAGAGGAGAGTAATACCACTTAAATACACCTCCAACTCGGCATGCAACTGGAGCTGTTTTTGTTTTGTTTGTTTGTTTGCTTGCATCTGATCTCAACCTGATTTGACAACTTTTTGTTTGACTGTGTATTTGGCTGTTTGGGTGGCTTGGCACAAGGGATGGCAATGTTGGTCTTTTTACCATGTTGTTCCAGACCATGTAGCTGTCATCTTTGTTTTTTTTTTTTAAGAAATATCTGAAGAACTATTGGACAGATGACTGCCAGCTTGTCAGATAGGGATGCTTTGAGCTCAGCTTCTGATACCAATGCAAAAGACTGGTTCAGCGAAATGCACCCAACTTTCCATCAACACCAGTGTAAACCAACTAGAAGCAATATTAGTTTTTTAGAATAACGCATGTAATATACAGATTGCAAATTCCCTCCGGGTTGGACTGGTGGTGTGGTTAATTGGGCCAAATCGTGTCTGGACTTTGCATGTTTGTAACTGTTTAAAGTTCTTAAGTGTGGGAATGTTTTTTGTCCAACTATGTGGTCTCATTGGCCAAGGTAAACAATTTCATTTGCAATTCTAAAACTGGCACAAAATTGTGCCTTGTGAGTTAGTATCAGACCCTGTGGTCCATGACAAATCACACTTAACACTTAACTTTATTTAAGAAGACCATTAATGGATGATAGGTTTTGAAACTCAGCACTGTTGCACAAGTAACATTGTGACTATACAACATAATTTACTGTTTCAGTCTGTGGTGGAAATGGAAAAAGAGGGTGTCTTTATCAAGCAGCTGAAGGGTGACACATATTAATTATACTTGGGAATTGCTAATATGGCATTGGCTGCAATAAAAGAAATATGCCTTTGTAAATTGTGTGAAACCCTATTAGGTATGCACAGAACCCGTCTGAACTTACATGACAAATGCTTACCCTTTTCTACCAATTACTCCAAAGTCTATGCTCATTGTTCTCTTTGACAATAATGGCCCAGATCTAAATCTCCTTGACCCATTTCATTTCAAGTTCCGCCGCTGTGCTCTGAAGGCTGAATACCAGGTCTGCATAACGCTGCTCTTTCTTACAGATCTGGTGCCTTTGCAGCAGTCAGTTTGGCTACAAGTCAGAGCATTGTACGGATGCAGCCAGGGGATGGCAGTGTTGCTCTATGTGGGATCTGTGAAGAAGCTTGGAAAGAAATACAGTCTGTGTGAGAATGAATGGTTTGTACCATGCTCTTTTGAGTTTTTCTCACATCTCGAAAACCAAACACAGAGGAGCTTTGCTCTTGACAAGCAAGGACACGAACAATCATAAAATCAATGAAAGAGCTGATGGACAAGAGAATCTTGGTGAATTACCTTTGGATGTAGCCTGAGTAAGTGTTCATCCTTCAGTAGTTGTGTGGTGGAGGGTAAAGCCCCTTTGTCTAAACTACTTTCACTTGCAGAATGCACGATTCCCACTTTTCTAACACTGGGAAGCTAGTAGCATTCACAACCATCTCAGAACCTTTTGTCAGGTTGCCCTTGAGCAAGGCTCTTAACCGTGAGCAGATTCAGTGAACACACCTATGGGTATCTTACCCAGGTTTGATCATGCAACAAGAGAGCAACTAGTGTCATATCATATTTCATCCACAAAGGTTAGAATTGGTAAAAAGAGGCTAAAATGTTCTCATCACAAAGCAGTTTCATATCATCACAGAACCCTAAAACTCCTAAACCTTTACTTTTCATGGGAGGAAAATAGCTAATTTGAAAGCATTTACCGAGCTACCACAGACAAAGTTGGACAAAATTCCCTAAACACGGTTAACCTCAGGCTCTGCTGTGTGTGACGCCTCATTAAAGATGGAGGCAGGTCAAACAAAGGTGTTTCATGAAAAGTTTGAGGATCCAACTTTTGAGAGTTGGGATATTTACTTTATTATTCACAAAGGGTAAATATATGCTAATTTTCCTTTAATAATTGCATTTTGGGTTTCTCCATGAACCTATTTACATTAATGTTGACAATCTTTCTTATACTCTCCTGCCAATGAATATACCTTAATTTGCCCTCTTGTCTGAAAGCTCAGTGTTAGCACTTACCTCTTTAAGCCACATCTACTAAAATAGCCCAGCCCGAAAATAAGGTGCACCTTTTCATATGTATTTCAGTAGTGGGCGATACTCAGATGAGTGACAGTATACTCTAATTAGTCTACATGTGAAATAACTAACCGGATTGTCTTATTTTACAGTGTGTGGGTTGGTGTACATCCTATACCCAAATGTAAATGCACAATCACTGAATAACTGAGTTTGCCATGATGGTTTGGTCAGTATTGACTATATTTTTGTGTTTTACCTTCCCACTCAATGTTTTTGTTGTATCTATTGATTGTGATAATGGCAAGGCATTAGTAAAAGGGTTGAGGGACTTGAGTAAGAGCAGATGAGATCAGTGGTAACTGGTTATCAATAGAGGTTGATGAAGGTCAAACATTATTTAATGTGACCAAGAGGAAAATGAGGAGGGCCATTAGAAATCCACCCCTTTTACACACCCAATATATCCCACTCATATTTCACCCTTTCATCTTTCCTCTCGTCACAGCTCTGCTCCATGCCCTGATCCTTGTTGTTTTCGCCCACTTAAAGCTGATAATGAAATGTATGCACTGGGCGAAGCAGGCGATTAATCAGAGCAGATGTGTATCTAGGTGAGTGCCAGAGCAAGTCTCTGGAGCGCAGCGTCCTGACGGCTCAAAACTGCGCACTGGTTTTAGTAGGGAAGCCGAGCCCTCGCCTCTCACCCCATGGCTGTCATTGCCAACGTATGTGCCAGCCTGCCTTATTACAATTAATTAGCCGGTGCCAAAATGTCCTCACACTTCAGAAGCGATCATGTCTCATCTCGGCCAACGAAAAGGCTGCTGGTGGGCTGTTGTCACGTTCGCTGGCCTGATAAATCCGTTATGACAATTTAATAGCACAATGTAGTGATTTTATCCTCAGAGAAATATATCAGCTATGGTGTTATGTGATATTTTACATTCAAATAATGTAGTTGTTGAGGTAGATTTTTGTGACTTTATTTGTATTAGCCCATAAGGTATCAAGCAACATTACTTATACAGCACCTGTTTGCAATGAACTTTAATACAGGAATCAACGTTGGAGAAACAGCAATACTTATAATCAAATAAGCAAATATCGAAAAAGTAAAAGATGAACATTTCATAACACCAAAAATGTAGAACAGATAAAACATCAAAATCATCAATAAATAAAGCAAATGTGTGAAATTACTAAGTATACATTTTACTCAACAGATCATTTTTTCCTGGTTATACAATACAGTTTACAGAATTTCTATAATAATCCTGATGTGATGTCTTAATCATCAGATGCTACATATTATTTATGGTTTCATTCTTCTAAAATGTGTTTGTTTACAGGCAGTCATCTCCAGAGGGCTACACCATTGTTACTGAATAAGACTAAATATTCTCATAATGTTTTTAGCATTATGCCTGGAGATTAATTGCAGCTTTCAAGCTGGATGTCATTCAGTCAACTCTTCACAGATTTGGGCTTCCCAAACTGGCAAGAGCAGATGCTGTTGCTTAGCAGACTAGTTGAAATGGAAATGATGCTAAACCAGTATTTGGTTCATTACATTGGACTGGATGCACACACTCAAGGCTACATTGGTTGCTTACTGAGATGTCTAGTGATCACAGATGTAAACTTGACTTGTAAGTATTTGATTAAGAATGCCTCCAAGCGTTATTTTATGGAGTTTCTGTGTGAGTTTTTTGCCTACTGCCTACACAAGGCAAAATGCTGCACAGAGAAAAAGAAATCCTCACATTGCTCTAAGGTGTGTTGAACAATAGAAGATTATAAGATTAGATTTTTTTAGTTGAAAGCAAATTAGGTATTATAGATACCCGGGGCAGCCAATACATTGGTTTGAGCATGTCTGCATAAAAAAATGTATCCCACTCAAGTATTGCTTTATTATCTGATATTGCAAGAGGGCTGTCTGTATTGCAATGTGACAACAATATGCCACCTGTTCATGAGCTCCTCACAATGTCTAGACTGTACATTTAAAATATTGCACAGGTGCACAAAGTTGCATCCAAACCATTGCCAGGTGTGTCTGGAGGCATGTGGGTGTATTTCTATCATGTATGTATCACCGTCGTGGAATAAAGAAGAGACAATATGCAGGTTACATTCAGAGTAGAGAGAACATATGGAGACAAACCTGTCCATATAAAGCAAACACAATACCTCTGCTGCCCAACAAATTTCCAACCTGAATTAGTTACTGATCACAATGACATAACAATAAATACAGCAGGTTTTCAAGATCAATGAATTACCATCACCATGAAAGGTCCTTGAGAAGATGATGTGCAAAAATAAGATTATATTGACTGATCCAGTAGTATGAGAGATTAGCTTTGGACAAAACAGACACTTGGACACAGACAAACACCTGACTGACTGCATGGTGTTAAAGAAATGAGTCATGGATCATTTGCAAGGAAGGTGCAAGAATTTCCCTGACCTGTCTTAAGTCAAATCAAAGCAAGGTCAACCCTCAAACAGGCCTTTCAAGGAGAGAGGACAGAACGAAACATCATCACTTCCCATATACGTACACACACACACACACACACACACACACACACGCACACACACACACTAACACACACTTTAATTGATGGTGCACATAAAATTTACATTCAAATGCACTCTTTAATGAGTAAACAAATAGCAAGTCAAACTGAGTTTTGTGTTACACACGACAGCTCTTGACTCACCAATAGCTGCTCACTTTGTGTTGGTTTGTACCAGTTCAACTGGAAATAACCAATGATTATATGAAATAAACATAATGTTCTTTGTGATGTGTGTACATTCTCCCGTGTTTTATAGGAACATATTAACCTGTATTCGCAACAATTTAAGAATAGATTCAATTTGTTTCAAGTTTATCTTAAACGACCAAATACTGATCAACAACAAGACTCATTAGGACTTGGCCTAAAATCAATGCAAGTATAATGTTCTCTCTGGTTTCCATCACCTAAAAACTGAAGCAAAAGTGGAACGTCAAAATCTGCGGTTTCTCAAAAGGCGCCTTGAGATGAAAAGGGACGCAATCCCCATTACCCCAATCTCAAAAAGGCCAAACTGTACAACAAAATGAAACATGGTAACAGTCTGGTACTAAAGCCTGACTACTACCAGCTTCATTCACACTCCCCTCTTTACATATAGAGCACTCTATTTCCTTCATAATTATTCAAAGCTCTGGGGCTTTGCAGGTTACACAGTGACATCTGTAGACTTACAGCAGTTCTTCAAGATTATGGCAGTACAATATTTATCTGATTTTAATAGTTTTAGTGTCAAATGTGTGCAAAATGTAGAAGAGGCTTGCTTGTTTTTATGAATTCCATAATACTTGTGTACAGAAGCGCTGCATTAAATGTAGATGATATTAAATATGTTACAGGATAATAACTAGTTAGTGCGTTGTCCAAAGAGCTTAGTTAACAAACACTTATATGTTTTAACTTAATATTTAATATAAACAAACATCGCTTTAGTGTTATCTCATGTGAAAAAGGCCAACAGAAGCAACTGCCTTTTATAAGAAAATAAGAAAAATGCTATATTCCTTAAATTGTACGACCCTGTTAACCAAGTGTGAATCACTGTAGAGGTCTTCAGACTGAAGCCCACAGAGCTTGACATCAAACAGGACAAGGCCCCATGGGAGATCTGCCACCAAGGGGACCCTCTCCTCAAGTGGAGGTAACCAAGCAGAACCACAGAACAGGTTGGTCATATACTCTTTCTTGAACTGTTCTGTTGCTTGCTGTCACCAGAGGTCACAGGATGGTTCATAGAACATGATCAGAAAATTGGTCGCACAGTTGCATAGTGGTGGAGACCTACCATGCAACACGACAAGAAATGAAGACCTTCTTTTCTGAACCCAAGCTGAACCCCACTGGAGCCAGAGAAAGCCTTACAAGTCTCTGGGGTTCTATTTCAGATCCTGGTTTAGCTAGTAGGAAGGCAGAAAATAGGTGACAGTCCTTGATCTCCACTTTTTGTCACTGTGGGACAGTGTCCAAAGTGTGGAAGGTCAAAAAACAGCTCTCCATCTTTGCACTTTAGGAAGCCCCACAAAAGGGACAAATCTCAGCACTTCAAATGAGGGATGTGCATCAACCTGGTCCACGTGGTGACTACTTTGGGCTGGAATTGCGCCCACATGGTTCAAGAAACTGGTCTAATATCAGGAGAGCAATATGCACTAGTTCAGAAGAGAGACAAATGTTAACATTAGGAATAACCCTGTTCAGTGTGAGGAGGAGTGAATTGCCCATGTTCTACAGGAAGCCGTCCAGTGAAAATGGCAACAGCTGCTTAGCAGAGGAGAAAACAATAGAGGAAAAAGAATGGTGCAAATAATAACCATATTTAAATTCTGCTTAGCAATACTCACAAAGATTGACCTTGGAATCATTTTACAAACATCATAAAACACAAACACCCTGATAATATCTGGGTTCTTAACATCATCCAGTGGTGCACACAGCTCTGTGAATTTCACTGTGTCTGAATGACTGCTACTTCCAGTGCTGCCTGAGGCTGACCAGTGCCCAGCTTGATGACCTTTCAGCTGGGATCAGTGCCAGAATCTATTGGATGGTAACCAACTACAGGTGTTCCGTCTTCTGCTGCCATCTCCATCGAGTGCCAGTTTCATGATTGGTGTCAGAACCAATAAATATTCACTGGATCTTGCTATTCACATGTTTGCTGAATTAATCCAGTTTATCACAGCTGTAAGGAACCAAATAAACAGATTATGATCCGATACAATTGCAATAAATAGTTCAAAGCGATGCAAAAATATCTATGTAGTGATGCCAATTTGTAAACAATCCAAATTCTTGATTTGTCAACTCTGTCTGCAAGACGACAAGCATGACTGTTTAAAATGCTTGTTTTCTGAATGGAGTTGCATTGTTGCTGTACTGACAAGTAGCTGGCAAACAAATGGGTCAGGTTTATCTCCCTTAAAGAAATGTATCCTCATGCAAAACTCAGAGAGAAAAGCTGCTTGTCAGGATGGAAATAAAAAAAATAACTTGATATCACAAAATTATGTGAGAAGACCACATTTTTAATTTTTACATCGACAAAGTCTCATTTTACATTCACGTATGGTTCATGGTGAATTTACGCCAAAGAAATACTATCCTAGGGTGTATAGGAAAAGCATTTTAAAAAACTATAGACATAAATAAATATACTGGTGATGCTGGAAGTGAAGCCACGGAACATACGAGAACAACGTATGTTACGTGAAAAACTTACTTCACAAACCAAAAAGCCAGGTAAGTTACGTAAAAGAAACCTAATTCACAAACTGTGAACCACGTAAGTAACACAAGCCTTATGTTATGTTAAGTTATGTTATGTTGTTTACTTTTGTTTTCACATCAAACACAAACGATGATCTAATAGGTAACAGTCTGTTGTTTGTAACTCTGAATGGCCGTCATTCACTTCTGCTACGTCACTCTGTGATGTTGTTAAACCAGATAGTCCATGTGCCCAGCTCAAAAAAAGGATCCCCACTGACATGTGATTTGGTGTTAAAAAAGGATGGTCATTTAGTGAGATCAGGCTGTGAGAAATATGCTTCTGTACTTGAGTTCATGTCTGCAGAGAATTCTCCAGTAGCCCACAGTTACAGGCCCTTATACCAACCCACCAGTCTCAGGAGAGGCCATGTTTCTCCAACCTTGATGGGAAAGTTCTCTCTAGCACAGAACCAATTTTAACAGCTTAACTGGGTGGCAATGGCATCTTCTGAAACCCATGGCAAGAGCACTTATTCACATGGAGGACATCCTGCAAAGGTTCAAACTGTCAGGTCTCAATATAAATCCAAGAGGGTTCTCTCTTGTAGTTGAAAGGTGCATTGGGATCATGAGAAGGATGTTTTGAGACAACAGGACTGAATGGAGGCAACCAGAAAGTGGCAAATAAAACCAGTTCACAGTTAAGGATGTTTTTGGCTCTGGTGGATGATGGGAGGCAAAAATATAGACCAGCTTGGTGTGAGGAGCAGTTGAGGGCATTCATGGATCTCGAAGCAGTTCCCTGAAACCAGTCTGATGTGGGCCGGCATGTGTGGTCACAGTTTACCAAAGAGAGGCTAAGTAAAGTTGGCATCTTGAAATATTGCTAAGTATCTTATTGTCAGATGCAGTTACAGTCATTTCAGTGCAAAACTGTTAAATGGGCAAGTCGTGAGGAATGATGACGTGTATCATCAAGCCAATCATACTCTTGCCTCTGAACTACCAACAGAAAGTAATCTCTTAAATTATATAACCAGTGTTGTGTTTCAACTATCGGCAATAATATCAACTCTGCATATCCAGCAGCAATGAAGTTCTGTCAGCTGACAAAAACAATGACCATCACAGCGACACATGCAGTGGCACATAATATGGACACTTCATTTAAATGAAAGAAAGATGAATGAACTTTGACCCGAACTAAAACGTGTCAGAAACACCCTCACTCTCTCTCTGTGTGCCATCTGTCTGTCACACCCTTTGCCCCCTGCTTTATTTCCTTACGGCTACATGTGTCCCTGTGGCCTCTGTATGTGCGTAGCTCCTTAACAAGAACACAAGTCATGTTATGTACTGCGGCTTGTTTGCTTGGACGCTGATGCTGTTGTGTTATAGTGAACTGTCTACACGGACAGAGCCTGCAGAGCTTTGAGTCATTTGGACTTTCTCCAGTGTTACATTTATTGCTTGTGTGATTTGTGAATGAGCCTGTGCAGAAGGACTGCTAGTTGCTGTTGAGAATTTCTGTATTTGTTTTGTTTTCAAGCTGTGTAGCACAAGTAATGAGCTCAAAGTGCCAAGAATACTGCAGACCTTGTAGGCTGTGAGTAAGCCATGTATTTTATACATTGATACATTCTGATGTGAAAACAGGCATTAAGATCTGGGAATATTTCAGTCTGAAATCCTTTAGTATTCAATCCTGCTCTGTGTTTGTATTATATAATATATATCATGTTGGCCCCAGTCTGGCCTTTTTTTTTTTTTATGTTTAGAGGGACTAGAACTGTATAGGGCCTCAGCAGCAAACACCCTACATGTGAATCCAAGCAAATGAATTTCTTTTCACTACCCTGTTTGACCTTGACCAGACGGTGTCTTTGATTTTACATGGATATACATAATTTGACTACGAAAGGATGCTATGTTGCTCTCCTTGATTTACTTAAACAAATTCAGTCAACAGATGATTAACTGCAAAAGAAAAAATGGCCTTTTAACTTTGAAAATTAGAATTTAATATTGCACAAGATTCCTATAAATAAAACAATCTGTATATTATTAAAGTAGTTATTTCCATCTCCACTTACTGTAACAAAACATGCCAATTACATGTGCAACAGCAGCAATAATGTAACACATGGCAGTATCACTGCTTAAATAATCAGAGGATAAGATAAAATGAACTCACTTGATTCCACATTGGAGAAATTTAATTGTTGCAGCAGCAGCTCAAGAGTAGAAGAAAAAAGTTTTTTTGGGGGGAGGGGGAGTAATGGTAGGATGGCCCAAGTGAATTCTAGCTCCTTTCATTGGTTGATTGTTCAACAGTGTCAGCCAATGTAAACTTTTATGTTTCTGTATTTAATCAGAGAATGTTAAACAGAGAACACAGTGGAGGAAATTAAATGCTGAAAGTCAAAGCTGCCTCATTCAAGACACGTCTGGAAAATCATGTTGATGAAGAAGAGCACCAAGTGTCTCTTCATTGTGATCCTTAACCTCTCTTGGTCCGGGAAGACCTCTCAGCAACAGGGCAGGTATGTTCATGTGACACGCCCCATGAGCTGGTCTTTAGCTCAACAGTACTGCAGGGAACACCATACCAGCCTGGCCACTTTTAAAGATAAGGACGTATATAAGGAATTCAAGGGTCCATGCAGATTCAATGCAACCTGCTGGATTGGTCTCCAAAGAGATATAAATGATCCAAATGTCTGGAAATGGTTTGATGGAGAGGTGAGCAGCTTCACACATTGGAATACCAAGGAAGGCCAACCTGACAACCTAAATGGAAATGAGAATTGTGTTGCTATGGGTGTCACGAAGTGGTTTGATTTACAATGTGATCACAAAAAGACATTTCTGTGCTATGATGCACTAATCTTGGTGAAAGAGAAGAAGACATGGGAGGAAGCTTTGGAGCACTGCAGGATTCATGGCACTGACCCCAATTCAACCATCACATCTATTAAAAAAATCTTTGATCTCCCACACATGCATTTCGGACATGACAACTTGTTTGCCAAAGAAATGATCCTGGATGCCCAGACAGCAGAGGTGTGGATAGGTCTGCGTTTCCTAGCAGGAGAGTGGCTGTGGGTGAACGGGATGCCTCTGAAGGAAAACCTACCTGTCTGCCCCGCACCCGGTATGTACTGTGGGACAATTTCGAAGAATGGGGACATTTTGCCATCCAGGAACTGTTCGGAGAGAAGGAATTTTTTTTGCTCTATATGGCCTTAGAGTGTGTGTAGTTCAGAGTCTGCACATGTGCAGCTACTCTAGATGTATGTTCTGCTAGTTAATATTTTAGAGATATTAAATATTTGTGCTTGTTTTGGAAGAGGAGTGTACATATGGAATCTGTCTTGAGAAATGCCACTTTCAGATTAAACCAGTGTGTGTGTGTGTGTCCATTTCAAAAAGTTGCTCTCATGTTATACAGGAAAAAAATGTCGGCTAGAAAATTATATCAATGCTATATTTACATTTATTACAGGGGTTGATGTTTAACTTCAAAATATGGAAAGAAGAGCAAGAAGAAATCAAACAACAAAAAAATTGTGCCATATGTATTAACAAATCTAAAACTGAAAACTTAAAGGAAAAGGTTCGTGGACTGAGGCACAATTTATAACAGTTTAACCATGCAGAATCACACATTCTTTGTTGTTATGATCTCTCTTACATATATAAGAGAACGATATATTTACACATTTAAAAACTATGTTTAAGTTATAACATTTCCGTCAGAATTATTATCATTTCATGCAACTCATGAAAGTGAAAATAACAAATATTTATACAAGAAAGCAATAGTGCACCCTGGCACAATATAGGAAATAAATGATTGTAACATTTTCTGGACTTCCTTTCTCTTTTGTCACTGCTCTATGTGTTCCATCTTCTGATTTACCTTGGTATGTGTGAAGTAAATCCAGCTCTTACCCTTTTCACTGCTGGTACAGCTTGTAAATGTAAGCCGGCATGTGTGGTCATACACGATAATCATGCCTGATCAGTCAGAGTCAGTGGGTAAAAGGCGAATTGCTACCAGCTGGTTTGCAGTGTTGCTAATGATATCAATTCTGGTTAGCTAGCAGCGATGAAGTCCCGTCAGCTGACAAACACCATAATCATCACCAAATATATACACTTTATCTGCATGAAAAAAGGAGGAATGAACTTTGACCTAAACTAAAACGTGTCAGAAACACCCTCACACTCTCTCTCTGTGCCATCTGTCCTTCAGACTCTTTGCCCCCTGCTTTATTTCCTTATGGCTACATGTGTCCCTGTGGCCTCTGTATGTGTGTAGCTCCTGAACAAGAACACACTTCATGTTACGTACTGCGAATTGTTTGCCGATGCTGTTGTGTTATAGTGACGCGTCTACACAGCCACAGCCTGCAGAGCTTTGAGTCATTTGGACTTTCTCCAGTGTTGCATTTATTGCTTGTTAAGTCACCTGTTGACTTAATGATTTGTGGTTGAGCCTGTGCAGAGGGTCTGATCATTACTGGTGAAAATACTTTCTTTGATTTTCAAGCTGTGCTGCACAACTTATAAGCTTAGAGTAAGAACAGCATTGCAGATCTTGAAGTCATGTACGTAATGCATACATTGATATATTTGATACATTTCTAAAATTAGCTCACAGGGCAACATCAGAGATGTCCTCCAACCGACATAAATACTGAGGTAAGTAATCCTAATTAAAGCAAACACTTGCTTAACTGGGAATCACACGCTGGGGGCCTGGCTTCGAGGCTTTGTGGCTCAGTTTTGTTTTTATGTAACATATGTAGCTTCACTTCCAGCATATACGGTACATTTATTTATTTGTATTGTCTTTTATAATGACATACCAGGAAGTGTTTTGCCCCAGGTCATTGGTTTTATTTCATAAATTCACTGAAACTGCAGTCTTTTTTACGACTGTGAACTGAACATGTATGTACGCTCAGGGAATGTGTGTAACCAGCACAAAAAGGATCCTCATTGTCTTTACATTGCCATTGTTTCCATACTGTCTGCACACTTTTTCAACACATAACATTGCACCAGCACAACATTTGATGAGAAAACAAAACAAAACAAACAAGAAAAAAAAAAAAAAAAACATGGTTATTTACCATTATTTTGTGATTTCAGGTTTCATTTAACCCTCTTAATTCAATCCTCATGCCTTTGTGACTAAGTAAAGTAAAACATTCTTGAGATTACTGCCTAATTATATAAAATTTTTCTTAATGGCTACCACAGCAGATGTTACTTTATTTTAAACATCCACAGTCCAATGCAAGGTGACAAGCTACTAAACAACATAGACAATGAGCCATGCTTACTACACATTTTGTTCTGTCTGGTAATTGCTAGTTTTGATTATTAGCATTTAAAAAAAATCCTTATCTGTGTCTAAATCTGACACAATCAACGAATGTTTCCAAATGATTATCATTCACTGCTCTTTCACGGTCAACCTAGGGCAAGCACCATTGGTGACCAACATGTACTGTCAATGCATGTTACGCAAAATACTGAGCAGACTCGAGAATTTTTACATAGTGTACAGGGTGCCTGTAGGATGACTTTAACTGTTTTGGTTTCCAGTATCATAACCAAGCTCTGGATGCTGAGTGAATACCATCGAAAAAAATACAATTTCCTTGAAAAATTGAGCACATTCTGAGCTAAAGACACGGATTTACACTGATTTATGCTATCAGACCAAAGCAAGTGTCCTAACTAGTTATGGTAGAAATTAGTCCAGGGCTGCTGAGGCAGCTACTAATGGACCAATGCATTACTTGTGTAATTATGTCTGACACTGAACATGTCAGCTAGATTAAGACTGAAAGCATGACAAAGACCACGCACTGACAGATGCATGCCGATACATCAGACACAGACATTTCATCTTTGTTGCAGTTGAATGTTATATTAAACTTACTTAAGAAAATAAACTAGACACGAGAAACAGCTTTACATATTTTTATAACTTTATTTTACAATAGATTAAAAAGCAATGGGCAGGGATTGTTTTTTTTTTTTTTTTTAAAGTCTGTCCAGCTCTGATACGTTTATCCAGATAGAAATATTGTAACAACTCTCTGATAATAATGTGAGGTAATATTCATCGTCACACCCATCACCTTAGATGGGTCTGAATCTTTGAATCTGCCCAATTTCACCAGGTTGGCATATTATTTTGGAAATACTGACATTTCTTGGCTAAAAAGCTGTTTCACTGCACTCTACTGGCAGTCAGACGGACACAGTTCCTTGAGAAAGAGGTGAAATTCACAGAGCTGTGTGCACCTTCATGCTCTAAACCCAGATGTGGCAATGGTTGTTTTGTCATTGAATCCTTGTCATTGAATAAAAAAAAGCTGCATTACTTAGTGTATTTAGTTTACCTAGTGTCTGTGTAATTGTTTTGTCATTGAAGTCTAGTCATTGAATAAAAAAAAGCTGCATTAGTTAATGTATTTAGTTTACCTAGTGTCTGTGCCTGAACACAACATTAAAAAGTATTTTGGAAAGATCATGCATCAGTGTGAAATTTAAAATGATTAGATTAGATTAACAAACCAAAAATAGTGACATTCCCATCAGCCTCAGCTAATAAATACATGTTACCAGGCTCAAACAATCAGGGAAGGTTGTGGAAATGACCTGCCAAACATCAGCATGTGAGCTTTGTCATGTAGAATTAATCTCGTGTTGTATAATTTCCAAGACTTTAATGTGCTAAAAGGCATGAAAATCTGGAACACAACTTTAAGGTGTAAACATGCTGTAATATTCAGCGGTGCCATCATGCAGTTGAAATATAGCTGCAGCGGTTCATATGATAGACCGTAAAGCTGAGAGCAGTTTAACGCTTCATGTAACTGATGCTACTCTGTACCTGACCTTGAATCATTTATTTAACAGAATCTCATCCCACCTTCATTATTGCGAATAATGAAAGCGATGTGCAAAAAAACACACAGCGCATTAGCTGTTCATGCTTATGGAGTACCCCCAGTGACTTTCAGCTGCTGTCTTTGGATGTAGATTGGCCAGCAGTAATATGAAGGGAGAAAAACTGCCTTGCTGAGTTGTACAAGATCTAAGAGAGCTTTCTCTTGTGAGGGAGCATGTGTGTAAGTGATGCCTTACATAACCGCACCCCTCACCTTTTCTGTCATTTTACAGGACAGGCTTACCTGGAAGGCCCTGTTTAACAGTGAAAGGCGCACACAATCCTATTTGAAGCCTGCTCTGTGGATTTAGCCACTTTTTAAATTCAAATCACTCACACCACAGTGTCAGGACAAGGAGGGGGTGGGAAGGGGAAGGTGGACTTAATATAAAACCCAAATCCCATTAGAGATGGACCGCAGGAAAATGAGGGGTTGGCACTGTTTCGCCTTACCACACGATGTGAAGAGAGAACTCTTTGATGGGGGTCAGAGATGATGTCCCATATTGCTCACTTTTCCCTTTTTTTGTTTTCACATTTCTCCCCATCAAACTGGAAATCGCCAGAAGTGAAATGTATCATTACAGGATCTGTGTCCGCAGAGGAGCAAGGCTAGAAGGAGTAGGTGACTTATCTGCCACAGACGTAGGTCTTTGGGGTAATAAGGCATGCATGAGAAGCTGTTTCCCTCCTCTGAATGGGGTATCCATGTCGCTTGGTCCCTGTGTAGCCTGCAGACTCTCTGAAGTGGTCGACTTAGCTTGGCCTTCTTGTATAATTAGTCTCCTGAACCATGTAGGATGTGTTTTTTGATGGCCTCACCTCCTCTTCTTTCACTTATACCTGTCCCTTTTTCTCTCACTCTCACTGACTCTCCCCTTCTCTTACTCTCTCAATACCACACACACACACACACACACACACACACACACACACACACACACGTAATGCAGTAGATTGATCTTGTTCCATGCTGAACTAACCAAGAGCCAAGAGCCCCATCTAGAAGGGTCAACAACTTATGGCTTAAAGTTCATTTGGACATCACTAGGGATCAACAAAATCAGTGGGTCTCAGTGGGAATCGTTTGCAGATGAAGTACAATATTTAATGAATATCCTTCCCATATAACTATGGGAGAAAAATAAAAGTCTCCTCTCATTTTCTATTCATACTTCTACCCAAAGTAATGAACACCACATCCCATATAACCCATGTAACCGTGAGCTGGGAAGAACAACTTATTACAACCCATGTTGATGTTTCTTGTTAGGTGGTGACATCTAGTGGTCATACTATCATGAGCATTAAAGAAGACAACGTAGAGGGGCAAAGTTTGAGAAGTGAGTAAATAAGGACCTTTACCCAGGACAATGGTGTTGTGTGAAATGCATGCTAGTTAACTTGCAATTTAATTTACATATAGAGTTATGTAACACTCTATATTTCCTGCCCAACTATGGCATATACAAGGGTAACAATTTGAGACCCAACTATGACTTTTTTTTCCCCAAACTTAACACCATAGTTTCATTCCACACTGTTACCTACAACTGACTTCAAACAGCAGGGTCCTAATCTCTAAGATAGCCCTAACCCTAACAATCAAATGTAAGAAACACACTGCATGTGACTCTCTAAGTGTTGTGTTTCCACCTGTAATTATTTCCAGTGCAGTTCTGACACCTCCGATCACAGAGCTGCAGCAAGAAACACTATACACCACAAAGGGAAAGACAAGCATGCAACCTGGAGGTCATCTGGTTTAACTAGACAGATCGGCAGGTAAAAACCTCTGCGTGGGAAGTGAAAGAGTCACTCTTTGACCTTAGTCGAAAACTACCATTCAGGTGGATTTAAACAAGGGATTCTGACACCCAACTTTGCCAGTGGGCAACAATAGGAGGCATTTTTTGACTCTCGCAGTTGACCTTTGTTTACTTTTTCTTACAGATGGGATCAGCATGGAAAGAATAGCTGCGTAGGCTGCGCTTCCCTTATTCCTTATATGTTTAAAACAACAATCTTTTGTATGAGAATATTGTAGCTCAGTGTGCTATTAACTGATTAGCCATCCTAGATTAGCTAAAGAGCGCCACTCCCCTGGTTTCCTCCATGCTCCAGTACGACCGAGATTGTTCCTAAGTTGAGAGAAAATGAAGAAATAAATGACTGAGACATGGGAGGGAAGGAGGGCAGCCTGGCTTCGCTTGCCTGCCTTGTTAAAGGAAAGAATAATTACTGGAGCATTACACAGTAATGCATCAAATGATCATGTCAGTTTTGACTGTGCATGGGGAATGATTAACAAGCTAGAAGAGCTGCCTCGCTGTCTGAATGGCCACTGGGCACTTCACTTTTCAGGGCTGTGCTTTCCTTTAAGGTTATAATAACGTACAGCATTTTCAAATAAAGACCTGTCTGTGTTGATGCTTTCATCGATGTAAGCATTACCAGGAGAGAAAGGTGAGGCAATTTCTCAATACACCAAAAGCATATCTCTCTTCATTAGCTGCAAGCTAATACAACTTGTTATATATATGCAAATATAATTGTGCTCCATAGCTTTTTGTTCTTTAAATCCAGCGTGGTAAACTATATGCAGCATGTATCGAAAACCTTTCTTCTAGGAAATGTATATGTATTTATCACCTTGAGGGCTACATCTTGGGAGAGTTTTTCCTGCTGACAGATTTTGTTCACTGTAAAGGTAATGACCCGCCAAAGGTTTTGAGGGTCACCTCTGGGTTTCAGTGTTCAGACATACTTTGCCTGTGGTTCCCACACAGCTGTCCCAGTGACTTATTGATAGGCTACAGGAGCAGCCCACAGCATAGGTAACATACATAATGTACTTTTTGTCTGTGGGCTGCAATGGACTCCTAATGATGCAAAGGAGACTGACAGGTTCAAATAAAGAATGTAGTTTTCCTTGACCTCCAGTGTTCAATCCCAGTGGTTTGTCAAGCTTTGTTTAACTATCATACCCTCCAGTTATTTTATCACATGGCACCACCTTTTGTCTGCCAGTTGTCTCTGACCAGTCCTCAAACCATATGATGCACCAATATGACCCACAAGAGCCAGTCCTAAATTATCACCCACAAGAGTGGCAGCAGATCACCACATCCTCATACCTAAAGATTTCTAGCAACAAAAATAAAAGTTTAAATTAAGAGTAAGAATACATGCTTAGAAAAGGATACATGGACATAAAATAAACAGACGTAACCAGTGGAAGTAATGCAGTTACTGGCTGACATAAAATGTGACATAGATTGGGACATATTTACTCAGAAACGTAACTTAAAATAACAACTGGCTTTAAGTTTCATGTGAGACACAAAAAGGGGTCTCCAGGGTAAGAGTCCGCTGTTTGTTTGATCCATCCACTTTCCACCTAAGTGGACCTTGTTGTTCTTTATACTCTGTATCCTTGCTTCAGCTTCTTCTCCTACAAGGGATAATGTAGATGTGCTCAATAAGTCCAATGTAATTATCTACCAGTATGTGTGTGATGTGTGAACAGGTTCCCAGAATGCTACAAAAGAAGACCTCAAGCGTAAAAAAATTTAAGGGGACATCTTAAAATGCTTCCAGCTTTGCTTGGCTGTTCGCCTGTCTTTAGATTCCTTCTACGTTGCCGCATATTTCAGCCTGCCATTGCCAAAGGGAAAATGAAGATTATGCCATTTCTTTGATTAATTTCACATCATCAAGATGCAATTTTCAGTGTCATTTTACTCTACTGCATTATAGCACATGCTCCAGTTGAATATCAGTTGATATTCAATAAAAGGCAAGAATGTATATACAGTGAAAATAACTTTTAAACTGGAAGCTGCTGTTGGTGACCTCTGTAAAACCAAAAGTCACTTGCATTTACAACTTAAATTACATTTGCAGGCAACTTAAAAGAGGTTCAAGATTTCAAGATCCAAAAGCTGTATTTATCCTGAAGAAAATTATTTTGCAATAGTAGCAGTACAGGTAGGAATAAAATAAATACAACAAACTGATGAACACAAACAGTCTTTTTCTAAAGCTAACTGAATAGTTTTGTTTGAATTCACAATGTTAACAACACATTTAAAACAACCACTTGCTGGAATGTTACGAGTTAAGAAATAGAACAAGGTGTTAAATGAAAATCTTATTTTGTGACGACATGGTGTGAAATATCCTTAAGAGTGGTGCACTACTAACATGCCTCCCATGCACACCTCGGAGCAACTGTTGTCATCCATGCAGTAGGAAAATATCAGCAAAGAGCTGAGTAGTTCATAAAGCTGAACATACAAAGAAGACACCACTTAGAGATGCCAGATTCACAGTATGAATCGCTCACAATGCCACGAAGTGAAGCACACCTCAGTAAAAATGCAGACACAATACATTTTGACATCTAATAGGGCCCAATAATAACTCATGTCTTTATTAACAGACAATGCATGTGTCATATATGATGCATGCACAATGCTTGGACGAATGTGTTCGGAATCAATCCGTGGAATCTCATATCTGATATTTATGTTGCATCTCCTCAGCTAATCCATCTTCACTCTCTGTAATCATAATCATAACTCCGGCACAGCCCAAATGACAAACCATCCAGTCAGAGAACATATTGCATTTATAACTGGAGTTCCCGCAAGTGGTAAATGTTCCCTCAGCTGGACTTATATAATGTATTTAAAGCACGGAATCCTATCTTACTTCTTTAATTAATTCCATAAATCATTATTAATAACCTTTAAAGCCCCCCATCTGCATGGTTATAATCACTATAGTCAATCTTTAGTGTCAGGTTTGATTGCCAATCCATGTCCTTCTCTAATTGACCTTGTCCAGTGAGGGAAGAGCAGACAATATTGCGTTTTCCCACTGGTGCTTCACTCATTTCGACTCCAAATGAAGACTGCTCCCAGTTTGTTCAGCAGATTGAATTCCAACACTATGCTTTAAACAGCTGACACACAGGCTACTTCAATTTGAAGTTATTGAATGCACAAAATCCTTACCAGTGCCCACAATGAAAAAGTTGTAATTTCAACACTCACAACTGAAAAGGTGTTTATATTTGTGTGAATGATATCTATAATTCAACTCTGTGTCCAAACAGTTGAAGGGACGTCTGAAATTTCTTCTATGTCGTCCTAAAGGTATTAATAAAAAATAATTAGTTCATTCATTAATAATAATTATAAGAATTAATAATTTTAATCCCTCTTTTTAATGGACAAGTGCTCAGTTATTACTGTTTTCCTAGTAATTATTGAGTTTAATCACAATAATTGAGTGAAAATCTCAATAGGCTAAATTCACTCAAATGAAAAAGAAAGGTCATGTGACTCATTAAAAGGAAGAAAAAAAAAAGCTTGAGTGGTTGGTATTTATTTAACCCAGTCCTAATGCTCTTTAAAAAAGGTAAGTAACATTTCCATTCATGCATATTTGATCTTCTTGATGACATCCCATAGATCCAAAACATTTGAAAATAATTTCAATACAACAGAACATTTGGATTACACCAAAAGAAGCTTTTAATGGAAGAATGCTAAGGCCAAAATACATGCATGAGCTAACATGATGGTCCTGGAGTTTTCCAGGTTTAACATGTGGCTATGCAACTCAAATGACAGCTATAAACAAAACTGGTGCATGCCTTATGAGAGAGGGGATGTAGCATGGCAGCTCTGTCAGGTCCTTATTATGCTGTGTTTGTGTGTGTAACATTGTCCTTCGGAGCTTGCCATACAGGTGAGAGTGCAGCCCCACGGGACAAGTCATGCACCTGAACCAAACCTCAGAGGAGGCTGATGGAAACTGTGTGGTTGCAGCACATTTTTGCTCTTTAATTTGAGTGAAATACTTTCCAACTGTGCTTGTATTATACTTCAATGTCACACGACTGCCTGTTTCCAGTATTCTATTCATCAGTCTTTTCGTGGTGATGAATATGGTGAGACCTCACCTTTTGTCTAACAGGGATGTTATTCACATTATGAAAAAGCTTTTTTATGAACCGTTACACAACCAAACTTGTGTGTATGAAGGAGAGAGCTTGTTTTAATTGCCCGCAGGGTGCTTGAAATCCAGGGCCCCATGACAACAACTCAAGAGCTCTTAAACAATAAATATCCAAACCACGGGGTTCCTGTTCAACTCTGGGCCCCTTAAATTATTCAGGGTACCCCTTACTCCTGTGGTGTCTGTGATTGCTGGAACTGACTGTGTGCTGTTCTGGCAACAATCTACTATTTGATTGATATTGACAGCTCTCCAATGGAGCCAAAGTTTGGTAAAGGATTAGCCGCGCTGCCCATATTTACTCTTGATCATTTGATTTAGTGGAGGGTGACAAAGTCGTTAAAACTGAGGCTCGTCTTTGTGCCCTTTGTAATTCCTTACCTTGTCAAAAACTATGCTAAACAAAGCAACTTTTCAAAAGTGACCCAATAACACACATGCACACACACTCCAACACACACATACACACACATCTGCAGGGTGATTTATTTTAAGACTCTGAGAGTCTAAGAATGCCATTTAGTAAAGATGGCAGTGGGTAATAAATCCTCATCAAGTCTGGTACATCCTGTTAGCTTCTTCTCTCCTAGTGACAGCTTTTTAATAAGCTGTGTGTGGTCCTGTATGTGTACTTGACATTTACTAGCTGACGTTACTCCTCCCTGTCCGTCAGTGCACATTATGCATATTCTACTAGAACCCAAGCAAAGCATTAGAATGTACTATAACCATGTCATTCGTGCTTTTCAAGGTCTAAGGGAATGGCGTGCGCCTGTTTGTTGCCGTAATTGATTTCTTTTCAGCCGCGCAAATGAGTTTCTTATTTCTTTGGAAGTTATTTATATGGAAATGGTGTGATGTTGTGACTACATTAGCCGAGTTATTCTCACCTCCCTCTAAAGTCACTACCTCCTGGGGAAACTCCCTTTGTTGCCATTTGCTGTTTTGCTGATTCTGTCAGCAAAAATTAATTGGTGTCCATTTTAACTCCCCCCGAGCTTTAATTTCTATGAGCGGAGAGATACCCAGGCCCAATTAGGTGGTGTAAATAACATTTGCTCTATAATTGCTTCAATAAAGATTTATCGCCTTCTCTTCATTGTCCTTATGTTAAGGCATTGCGAGGCCAGCCAGAGGAGACTGAGGCATGGCAAAGTTATCGGGCAGAGTGGAAAAGACAGAGTGCATTGCTGAATATAGGGTAGGCTATTCTGGCTGTGTCTTTGTGTATCGCCCATGCCTTGATGTCAATGGTAGATTTCATGGAAATGGCTATTGTGTTTTTTTTTCCTGAGGTTGGTTGGGGAAATCTAAAAGAAAAAAAAAAGAAGAAAATAATCAGAAATGACAGGCACACTCAAGGACACTAATTTTTGTAATCTCCACTGATGGACCACAAATGTGGCAATCAAACAAAGCCTGGCTCACTCTGAAAACAAACTTCGACTGCATAAAATCATTTGCATCCCCAGTTGACCCTTTGGCTTCAGGACTACCTTTTTGTGGATATGTTTGCAGCCTTACATTTTTAAGAGACACAAACATGTATCTACCATGATCGTACTGGCATTGGCCACAGGGAACCGATATCCTCATCTAAACTTTAGACAGGAATTCAGCGCTGAGCTCTTCCCACTTTCCTTATCTACTGAAGAAAGCCTGTTTAGTTCATGTTGTGTTGTGAAGAATGCTGTTAAAACTTAACCTGAGGTGTAGTGAAACAATGTTTTCAGTAGCTGGTTTGACAATGAAGAGCCTGCTAATGAGTGTTTGATGTGGAGTGACTACTTCAACCCACTCGAAAGAATTGTCTTTAAATTCTATACTATTTTCTGCAACCGGTCCTCTGGTAACTCTGGAAGCACTTTGGTATTTGTTGCTTTTATTAACTCAGCACGCTGTTAACCCACAAGTCATTATTTAGTGTTTGTGGAATCTAGAATCTGAAAGTGACAATGTGTGGTGGATTGTAACCAGAAAGACCAGGATGTTCCCTTCACAGTATATTAGGACTCAAAAATCATGTTTTGTAGAATGCATGTAAAGTTTTTATAGTATAGGCCCCAGTGTCATGCCCTTTCTGGCTGCTGCTGATTTTTTTTTTTTTTTTTTACTTTTTCAAAGTGATCTATATGGTCAATTGCATGCCCACTTTCATTGAGTATTCAACAACATGTTCGGTGAAAGCTGGGTTCACAAGACGCAAGAACCTTTAAACCAAGTCCACAATCAATGTGCTCAATATATATTCAGGTCAGAACAGCGCATTGTTACAGGACTTGTGAAATTCTTCATACTATCATCGGAACTGTTTTAATGTGAATCGCATGTTCATGTATGTAAATGTTGTGAGGAAAGACTGAGGTCAGTCACCTTTACTGCAAAATACATGTAAATGCACGCCTAGATATGGGTACGTCAATATGTTTTTTTGTATTGCTGCTGAAAAATATTTCCTGCAGTGGCACAAATCCAACCTATTGTTACTGCATTGTATATTCCCCAGAATACTCAAGATCGTACATCAAAGATGATCAACAATTTTAGAAAACCTTTCAGGAAGATATACGATTCAAACAGTTCACAGTTATATTAATGATGTTTAGAGGTATGATGATTAGTGAGGGAGATATGTGGCTGGCAAAAACATCCACTGCTCATGAGGGACCTCCGAAGCATCAGTTTGCCACCATTACTAAAAGCTATTGCTTGCCTATTCATCCATTTCCCGTGTACGATCCAAATAAACATGGCAGTGCTGGGTCTGCCAGGTGGATCTGAGGCCCGCCACCTCCTCTCCTCTGTTTCCTTTCTTGTATTAATAGCTCCTCAGGAGAGCCAGAGAGGTCTGTATGTCAGGTTTTATCTCCAGAGAAGAACAGGGGGAAAACTAAATGAAGCCTGAACTTGAGAACAGCCCCATCTAAGCTTCTCAAGGGGATGCTCGGAGCACATTAAGGGAAACATCAGTAATGTGCAAAACAAATGGAGGGATGTGAAAACCCCCAAAGACTTTCCCCCACCAGCTACATTGAGCTGCTGCCATAAATCTCAGGACCCCTGTGCACACTGTGAATCCAGACTAAGGAGGAGAAACGGAGACTAAGCAAAGCCAGGTTTCTTCCGCATGGAAACAGTGTAACTGTCAGAAGGAGGCTTTTCATTTCAGTGCTTAACTCCAAATGTGAGCTGCTTGTTGTCTCTTTGCCAAAGGCTTTTCAGATTTGATACAGTAAACAGTTAGGCGAAAAGTTAAAGCAATTATCCATCGTTGATGTCCGGAGAGTATATCTCCTGTCTTCAATGACAGTCTGTTTGTAACTACATGATTTGGATAAAGACTAATGGAGTGTGAGTAAAGCACAGGAGCGACGGGATTATACTAATAAAGATGTATTATGGCTGAAAACAAAAGCCCTTGGCAAGGTATCCCACCACTGAGGCCTGTGGGATGGTTGTGGATAGTGAAGGTAGGCGGTACACACACAGCTGTACATTTTCCCTGATGAAATGTAGGCATGCTTTGCAGCACCGCCTACTGTAAGCACACCCTCACAGAGCAGCTAGCGTGGCTGTTTGTCTTTTAGAACTGTGCAGTGGGTATGAACATTGTCATTGTGAAATCACCCACTGGTTTTGGACTCCCATTTTAAATCCTCAAGATTTGCATTATGGCTGTTGCAATCTCTTTTTCTTGCAACCAGCACAGAAAAGGATGGGATTCCAAAAGGATGCTTTGTTTTCAGCTAGCACTGGTTCTATAGCTAACGTGTTTAGCAAGGTTAGCGGGGGCAGCCATTGACACACTGTGAATAGGTTAAAGATTTAAGACAAAAACATACAGGGCACTATGATAGCAACCTGTTAAACAGAAGGTAGCTGCAGCCAAAAGCATTTCCTGCTTTGTCATAATTTTTGGGGGGGATAGTTATTTACAAAATGAACATAAATGCATTATGAAAATGTTTATTGGAGTAATAAATTAAGTGAAAAGTCAGGTAATTCTTTCAGTGACAGCATAATTGGACTTCTTTTTGTAACCACCTGATTTGCCCCCTGCTGGCCATTAGAAATAATGCAGGTTAAAGGGATTTGTACTGCCTTCCCATTTTAGCCCCAGGGATTCCCACTGCGCTAAAGCATGGGCATGAACAATTATAGTTTTGTGGCTTTAAATAAGTCAATTTCTGTTTGCAGAATTTGAGGTTATCTTAAGCATTTCTAAACCCTGTCACAAAAATGTATTTGAACAAACGTCATAGACAAAAGACCACACCAAGCAAGGCCATATTTGATCATTTCTGCTACAGGCAATGACAAAAATTCTTCGAAATCTGAATAAAATACCTTCGAATACCCAAATCAGCAGCAGTTAAAATGTCAAATGCGATTTATCAACCCAGTAAAAGCAGCAGAGCAGTTTGCAGATTGGGTATAATTTACCATTCTCCTCCTTCCCCTCTAGCTGTTGCTCATACCGAATGGTCAGAGTGGCTTGCCTGGCCTCATTTGCTGGTTAATTGCATTTTATAGTTGAGCTAAAGACCTGTCATCTGTTTCTGTGGTTTCATTTATCTTACAAATAACCTAGAGAGGGTGGGTTAAAGTACCTGTGCAGGCCAAATAAGCTCTTTCGCTGAATTTCTCACATAGCTTTTATTGGAGATATCGCTTTTTCACACCCTATTTCATGCTGATGATGAGACAGAATTAAATTTTTGGAATTAATGCAGCTGAAAGTATGAGGGAAAATAAAATAAGAACAAAGGTATCATCAGTTTGTGAATTCCAGCTGTCAATCGGGCATTGCTGGAACAAAACCACTCAAAGCACACATAAATGAATTTTGTCCCAGTTTTTCCAGCTTTAAATTCATTAATAATCAAACTACCTAAAACACTAACAATACAACAGCAAAATATCTTTGCTGCAACATCTCACAACATTGTGTTGCTTCTTTTTTTCCTTCAAGGTAGTGTGTATTCCCACTGTGAATGGTGTCCCCATTCCTTGTAATTATGCAAATGACACATTAATGAGGTGTAATTGTGAATTCATAAAACAGCAGGGATAAACTGTATAAAGATGCCATGTCTTAATAGGGGTAGTGGGAAGCTTCATCATTGAAGGGCTGAATACGCTAATTGTTTACCCACCACTGCTACTTTAAGTAGCACATATTCATTTCAGGGGCATGAAGTCTAGTTATGCATGTTTATACTACTTAATGAATGGTGTTGAGTGTTTATCATGGCAAGGAACATTTACTACACAAACTATACATTTTAAAAGCCACAGAGCCTGTGCCGGGAGCAAAGGCTCAACTATTTAGCCTTGACTTCATTTCTTCTGTACAGCATGTGAGATAATTAGTGCGTTGCATTACTGCTGATTGCTGTCTGTGGCCTTTAACAGTCGAAGTGAGTCAGCAGTTTCACAACCAGCACAGTATTTAAATGCGTCTGTGTTTGAGAGCTATAGAAAATGTCTTCAAGCGTTTGAATATGAACAATTTAGGATTTAAAGACCTCTAAATGAACCGTTCATGACTTTAAATAAACTAAGAAATAGGTTTGCTTTAGGGACATGCTGTTTTTAGACGACCCGCTTTCAGACTTAAAAACTAAATGTAAGAGATCATCAGGATGCAGCATTTTGATAATACAAAACATTTATAAGATTACTGTTCTTCTCTGTCCCCAGATTTGAGCATTTATCACTGTACATATTCTTATTCGACAGCAACAACAACATCAAAGCACCTGCAAACTGTCAAATCAAGTCCTTGATTATCAAAGTGAATGGCTTTTTTTTCTTCTTTTTTTTGTAGAAAGACACCAATCAATTGTTCTTTAAAACGTGGCATTTTGTATAATCTGAAATTGATCTCTTAGTATTTCTGTATATTTATGACTGAGCTACAATCAAAGCTAAAGGTCAGCGTTATTAATAATTAGGGGTTTAACACTGAAAGCTCAGCTAATTCCTTCATAAAGACTGCCGGTGTGCTGTGATTAGAAGAGCTTGACAGTAGGCAGGCAGCATAAGGAAACGCCAACACATCATGTGCAATAATGCATTTATTCTCAACCACTGATTTTTTATTAAGGCATCTTATACTGTTGTAAGTGTTGTACTTTATAGTTGCTTTCTTTATTTATGCATCTACAGGCCAAAGGTTCACTCGTAGGGTTACAATAAAGATATCTTGTGGACTTGTTGCTATCAATCAGAGTGCTGAACTCTGGACTGCTCACAGCAGGAAGCTTGTTGGAAAAATAAGTCTTCTGACCTGTAAAGGAAAGCAGGGTATTTATCATTGTTTTTATTGGTTAGAAGAGAGAGCTGCTCCCTTCAAAGTAATTGCCGAAATCTAGGTATGCAGCTACATCGCGACAATGAAATCTGATGGTACCAGTGACATCAGGTGATCACTGGGTTAAACAGGCCCTAATGATGCTGTCTATATTTAAAAGAAAACACATTGGAAAATGGTGAATAATTATCTACCATTCATCACTTCAAGTTTCAGTTGCCAATAAAAAGGTAGCTAATCCAGCAGACCTGTCGGCTTGTATTGAAAAGATTTTCTGACCTGATCATGCTTCTGACCTGTTGGACCTTATTTTAGCCATGAAACCCCGTCCCAGAATCTTTGAAATTGAGCCGCCAGAGCTGATAAAAAAAAAGGCCCAAGTGACCTTTTCCTCACACACAAAAAACAAACATTTTAAAACTGCTAGTTAGTATTCAGACACGGCCTTACGGTGCCATCGAATCTGCTGAAAAACACTAAGTGTGTCACTTCTCTTTGGCTTTAGTGGAACAAGTTACTCTGCGGGTGTCAGTGGCAGTGAGTTAGAGAGTGGCAGGGAGGGTGTGCTTTTGCATTCGTGACACATACAGATGTCTGGAATCAACTGCACATGTCAGGGCTTTAATTAGTTTCAACACTAAATCGATGGGGGCTGATTAATAAGACAGGGGGCAGTGCTAAGGTTGAGGCAGGTTACTGAAACAAGAGAGCTTTCTTAAGGAGAAAAACTAATTGTATGAATTATTGAGCAAGCCGTCCATTTTGAGCAATGATGCAATTGTTTTTTTTTGGAGAAAAAATAAATTAATAATACAATGAACTGTACCCACTAGACCTACATAATTCTTTACACTGTTGGTTGGTCTCGGGACTCCCCAGACTCCAGCGTTCAACAGTTCACAGTCAAACTACCATCCTGGTTATTCTTCAAGATGACAAAAAGACAAACACATACAAGCCATTTTCTTGCATAAATTATGTCTGAAAATGAAGTTCGGACATTGTCTGGAGTTTCCCTTTTCGACATGCAGCACTCAATATGAAGTTATCCGGGTCAGATGTGCTCTGACTTTTATTCTCCATATGTCATCAATACTCATTTGGTTTATGTGAAGGGTGACGCCTGGTTAGAGTGTGCAGGATGCAGGGAATGACAAAAGTTCACTGTACTCAAGCTGGATCCTAATTTGCAAATGGCCCTTCTGCTTCACTCTTGGATGTTTGCTTTCTTCTGATTTCACGCCAGTTGCATGATAGAAGCACATCAACATGCTCACTCGCCGCCAATCTCCTCTCAAAAACGACTCCATACGTCTTTTTTGCAGGCAGCAAAATATGACCCATATTTCAGTTTTAGACTGTCCTCCGTTGTCCTCTAGTGGTTGCGAATAATGATTTATGAATGTAATGCAGAGTTTAAATGGCAGAATTCACACCGGGGGTGGGATGGATGCGAGGTTACAGGGTTAAACAAACCCGAGGATTTCAACATGAAAAAGAATTCATGTGAAAGAATTAAAACTTTGTTGTTAAAACAACATGGAACTTCTTAAGTTTGGTGCATCACATTTTCTGTAGTTATTTTGCTTCTGGTCCAATCAACCTTTTATCTACTTGACTTTCAGCATTCGCGTACATTTATTAGCTGTTTAAACTGTCTTTAATAATGCCTTACCGGGACGTTTATTGCCCTAAACTTAGAACAGTGGTTTCACAGTCGAAATTCAAGCACAGCAGTCAGTGCATGTATAATGATGTGTATATTATTTTGCAAACTATTTGCTCCATGCTCAGCTGTGAACCACAAAATGATCATATATCTATATGGCTGTATGGGTTGTTATGGGAAGTATTAACAAACAAACTATTCTGTGTATATATATGCTCAGTTGGGCGTTAAACAGACAATATAAAGCAGCTGGCAGAAGTCTGGTTGGACAAGAGGAATCTTAACGGATAATGTGATAAGTTTTGTGTGTATGTGTAAAAAAGTCTAAATATATAGGAGATGCTACAGCAGTGTGTGGTCATCAGTGGTGAGAGAAACGGGCTTAATTTATTAATCTGTTACAGTAACTGAAAAAAGTAATTATCAGTTGCAGTCTTGCATTTGATTGCTTCTCTTGTTTATATGTGCTCTAACATTATTGTCAGTGTAAAACTTGATCCTTTTCATAAGAAACTAATGAAAAAGTAATTAAATTAATTACATTACTGATAACTCTATTGTAATCAGTAATCTGTAACCAATTAAATTTGAAAGTAACCCTCCTAACAAGTGGTGAGACGGGTAAAATAAAATCTCCCATAAAGGCCCATTTATCTGGAGGGCATGGGCCTCTGATAACTGGCTGTTGCAATTTAATATAGATTATATGTCATATGTTTACCAATCCAATTAGTGGTTTCAGATTTATAATCAAAAAGACATGTAATTCTTGCTGATTACTCCTCTGTGAAAATCTATAAAAATTAATCTCTTATTCTTGACGGATGATTGGAGGTTGACAGAAATCAGTTACTGACAACTTTGGAATACTTCCTGCGTGATGAGTCGGCATAACGCCTGTTTCTTATTAAATACTTAAGTTGATTTAATCCAGTTTATTTAGCATAACTCGCTGTAGTGGCTGACTGTGAAAACCAATCCCCAGAAAATGTGTTTAACACACAACTTGAGTGTGAGTAATTTGCTGTTTCCGCTGCCGCTATTCAGATGGAAACAGACAGCATCCATGTATAAAAAAAAAATAATAATAATAAATTAAAAACATAAATAAGACCTCTCCACTTCACAAGACTGTGAATACAGCAGATGTAGGAAAGGGCAGCAGGGTCGCAGAAACAATTTGCTGTTCCTCCTGTAACATACAGGTAGTTAACCACTTTCACAGCCACTTGAATCTTTCAGTTGACATCTGCTATGCTTGATTACGCAGCAGATCTTTGTTTACTAGAATTTCAGAAGGAAAAATGATAATGCATAATTAATCCAGAAAATAGCTCCCCTTTACGGGTAGAATCCTCTGTACTCAATATTTTATTCAATATTACAAGAACTACCCAGTGGTGGGTTTTATTGGAGCCTTCCCTGTTAAATATAAAGTGCTAAAGCTGTTTATGTTCTTCCTCAGAGGTCCAGGCTTCTCAAAAATAATTTATGAATGTTTACTGAATAAAAATTAAGAGCTAAAATGACTGAGCATTGCAACTACAGTATGATTCAGGTAACGTAGCAAAAAGACTGTGGTTAAGGAAAGATTGATGCTCTGTTTGGCTTTAATGGGGAAGCTGTGATCTTTATTTAATTTGGTCCTGGATAAGAGGCTTCTCCAGTCACTGCATTACCTACATACCATTCCTGTGAACGTGATATTTTAGGAACGCCGGGATGGAATTTCTTCACACTTGGCACAAACTCATGGGTGACCCGATTAGATTATAGATGTCAGGGGTCAAAGTAACAGGGGGCACACAAAATATGGTTTTGGCTCCAACTCAAGAAAGAAAATTGTAATTATCACATCTTTACACAAAATATTTTGTGGGATGAAATGATGAACTGATGCCATTTAATATTCAATAAAGGCCAAAGGTCAGCTTCGCTTTGACATCAAACCTTTTGCAAAAACACTTCTGGTGGTGGTTGTGAAACTAGCTTCTCTTTTTGGCTGTATTTTGATTCGCTGTGGACTATAGGACTGGAGGTTTATTAAAATGGCTAATTACATATTTCAGATTGTGTTTTAGAGCCTCAGATGTTAATCCTGGTTTAATATGTTGATTTTTGTCATATGTGATGGTGTAGGATAGTACTTTTTTAATGCAGAACTACACTCCTAAGACCCAGCTAAATCATATTTCAGGTATTGGAATATAAAAGAGCTTGAGGCCTTCATACCTGATTGTATGTTAATTCTACGTAATGTCTTAACTTTAAGCAATTAGTGCTTTTCTTTCCTTGTATAAAATGTGCTATCCAAATCAAGTTCATTATTACTGCTGTACCATGTGACTTACAAAATATGACATATAGGGCGTTATAATGTTAAGTAGCATGAATTGTATGTGAAGAGTGCTGTCTGGTATCACAGGGAAAACATCACACTCACCACCTCGCAGCCTCAGCACCAAAACTTTTTATCCTACTACTTGTAAAGCATACTGCTTCCTGCAGCGTATTGAATTTAATCAGTGGAGCTCAGGACCAGCAGAATCATCCTGCATGAGCATAAGTTGGAGACTGGACCTGTCAGTGTGCAATAAATTGATAAAATAATGTTTGTAGAGGTTGACTTACTACAGTAGTAGTTCACAGACATCACTGTTTGCATTTAATTCTTATTTTCCTTAATTATCTCTCTGTTTATTTATTTATTTAGTCATGTTGATGCATTAAAGTCATTAATTCTTCAGCACCTATTGTAAAAATGAACAAACGATGAACAGCAATTGGCTGCCGAACTGCACTATTTTTATTACAAAGAGCTGTCAAAATCACATTATTCATTCTTTTTTAAACAAAACATGTTCACATTTGTTAACGGTTTGTCTTCTTGCTCTGACTTTCTGACAGCATAGCTTTTACCGCTCCATACTGGTTCCAAACAGGATTATTTCCCTGTGACAAATGTCTAATTTGTTCAATTATGAAACCTGTGAATTATTGCGTATGTTTTTCTTTGCATTAATAGAACTGACACTGACTGCTGGGCCTCCAGAGATGTAAATGGGCTGTGAATAAATGGCGAACAAAATTAGCTGTAGATGGTTGCTGCAAGCCTATCTATCCTCACAGATGGCCTCTTCATATTCATATCAATTACAGCTATACATTGGATAATTTGTTAGAGCAATGCAGCCAGTGCTGCCTTCAACCTGTCTTCCCACATTGACTTTCGCCTCTTAATTAGACAGGGTTAACAAAAGGAGAGTGACCCCCAGACGTCACCCCTCTCTGGCATATGCCACCACTGGAAGGATGTTTTCACCCGCCAGCCCAGTGGCTACCTCCTGTGATTAATGTGTATATGTCGAGGGCTACTTTTGGCAGGGTCTTGTCTGACATGTCTTCAAAGTTCAATTGTATTCATGGTAAGCAGCATTTCATTCAAATGAGTGCATTAGAATTGCTAATGCTACGAGATGGTTTAGAAGTTCAAGTACAACGTCTTATTAGTTAGGGTTAAAAAAATATCTATGTAGGTGTGAATACAAAGGAAGACAGGAGTGCTAAAAAAATGCATTATAAGGTGGAAGCATATCAGAAATGGCCTCGATGTGAAAGAGGATAACTGGAGGATTAAAGGCTAAATTGTATCCAGCCAGAACATCAGATTGAAATTTTTTCCCCTGCTTAAGGCCACAGACCCTTTGGTCAGAATGAACTCACAGTCACCAGTCGTGTCATCAAAATTCATTTCAACAGCTGCTTGTTCGGATCAACCTGTAAGGACTCAACCACTTTGCGATGTCTCATTTCAAGTGCTCTAAACTGTGATAGATAGAAATAGACAATTCCACTACGGATTGCCTGTTAATCACTTTGGCATTTTTCTCCCAATGTGCCAAATATTTCTTAGTGTTCAGAATTTTCATTTGCATGCTAATGAAGGTGAAGGGCAGAAGCCACTAATTACAATCCAGTAAAGGCCTGCCTAATGGTCCACTAAAGACATAGCATGGCTGAGCCCATAATTCCATTATGCAAATGCAGAGTCAGGAGTGGAAAACCCACAGTCATTGCAAACTAGATCGGCTGTTGCAGGACTTCTTCGCACTCCGTAAAGATGTAAAACAATATACTTGTCTCTGCTGCTTCTGTGAATAATGGCTAAGGACGTTTTGTAAAAACACTCTCCTTATCTGTACATTCAGGCTCTGTGGGCTGCTAAAAACTGCAATCTGATCAATGGCCAGATGCATAACAGCAGCACAACTGAGGTCATGTTGTTCGGCAAATGTTTCCACACAGTACCAACCACTTTGAGGCCCAATGGATGTTGTTCATTTTATATTCAAGCCATGCACTTAAAGGGGGCTGTCATAAAAAAAACAAACAAAAAAAAAACATCTATTCACATTTAGTGTGACTCACCAAAACATGTGTCTCTGTGTGTATAAACTGTATATTTTTTGTAAACCCCTTATTTGTGTAAATGCTATTTGAATCCAGTTTCGGAATGGCAGACCCCGCCACAAAAAGCCGAGCTAACTTATTACTGATGGGTTATTTTAGAATGTTAAATCATTGAGTGGCAATAAAAGTCCTGACCATGAACAGTATCATAAATGAGCTGTGATTTCTTCACTGTTTTAGTCAACACTGACGCAGAAAGAGCAAGAATCCTCTTACTTGAATTACTTGAATAACAGCAAAGATGCAAGCACTAAGTTGTCTAATATTACTGATAAAAAAGCCCTTTGTGCCTGTCATAACCATGCATGTGTAAATTTCATGCAAATCTCCTCATTTCGCCTGCTTGATAGTGATTTGTAGTTGAGCTACGGCAAATTGAGATTGTGTCTAATCCACTAACACTCACCTCCCACACACCAGTAAAACTTTCTTAGAAAAGGCAGTGTAACAACTTTCCACAATGATCTCCTCCCCCTTCACAGTGACTCCTACCACTGCTTCCAAAGCACGGTATTGTCACCAGCAAGCCAGGTAAGCAAGAGAGAGGTTTTTTTTCCATCCTAGAAACTCAGATAAGATCAGAGAAAGCTTCATTTATAAAGATGCTTTAGGGTGCAAAGGTGCCAGCCTTGGTGGATTAATTTTAAAGCTCAGGCAATTTGCACTTGTAATTGGTAATGGAGGAGCTATTTGTTTGCGCTTTTCAGTAGCTTGTTTGCACCACAACTTGATTTACATAATTTTATCAGGGAAAAAAACAAAAAAAACATGCTGCAATTAAAATGCCGACACATGCACAAATTGTCCTTGTGAGTCTGTGTGTCTGTTACAGCGCTGAAAGGGATCAATGCAGCTTTTTGGATACTCTGTAGGCCTGACACTTTGGACAGCGCCATGACATCCACCACCTTTATGTATTCATGTATTCATGTTTGGACGCTCACCGGCCTCGCTCAGATCCATACAGAGAGACAGATAAGTAAAAAGAGCAACTTCCCCCTTGCAGCTATGGTTCTGTCATTGAGAGCTAGTCAAGTGTCTGTCTGATTTGCAGCAACCTGCCAATGATCACAGCATCCCTGGGGGATATACAGCGGCACAGCAGGTGACAGTCATTTAAAAATGTTGGCTTGGCTCCGGATCCCTACATCAAAGACGAAGAAACGGGACTAATCTCTATTCAGGTCTTGCTTGTGGCGTTCTCTGTAAAATTACAGAGAGATCACATTGGCCCTGGAACACTCTCTTATTCTCTATTGCAAGCCAAAATCATAGTTTAACCCACTGAAATACTTAAAAAAAAAAAAAACAATATGTGGGATTTACTTCACCTTTTTTTGCTCATTATGTAAAAATGTCTGGCTGTGTTGAATTTAGTGCATTATAAATCACACATACCTCGACAA
>JAOWBC010000001.1:27057515-27068482 GCA_028566105.1 Hypoplectrus providencianus
TAAAATAAAGTCTAACATTGTCACTTAATCACAGTGGACTGAAATTAATGAAGTTTTTGAACATATACTCCTCTTTATTTTCTGTTTTATACATACAGCCTACAATTGTCATATGATTTTATGATAGAATGCTGTATAAGAGTATTTCCCATAACCACTTGGGCTTTAAACGTTTTCAGTAGATCTATTGACACTTAATGACAACTGTATTAGTGATATATTGATATTTGGCATGCTATGAAATAAATCCTGTCACACTAGAATGTTTAGTATGCATCATGCATTTCTATATAGCACTTATGTCCCAATGGACAAAGACTAAGTCTACAGCACTTATCCAGGTCTTGTCTTTTTAATTCATCTTGGCTTGTTTTGTCAAAAATATGCTATCTAATGACGTTAAAAAAAAAGAAAGAAAGAAAAAAAGGTTCATGAAACTCTATTTGGACAACACTATATATACTGTAAACTAATGAGACTACAGGTTAGAGGCCCCAATATCAGTCATGACCAAAAACATTTGCCTGGGAGTAAACACAGTCTTGTGAACAGGCATTAAGCATAACTAGAGAAATAGTCATCTTTCTCTTCTTTTGTTTGCTTTTGTAGGTCATAATTGAGACTGTTTCATAAGCAGTTAAACTCTCCTTGTAGCTACTTTAAGTGCGGTTCACTAACTTGTCAAGACATAAGAACATTTAATCCTGTCTGGGTCTAATCACACTATTATCTAGAAAGCACAAGCAATATTGTAACAATCGTTTGGAGCATCGAGCACATTGTGGTTGTGCAGCTTACTCAGCTGTCTGCTCATTATGCCCTTTTAAACCCAAAGTGGAATTATTTTTCTTTAACTTGATCCCCTTTTAATAGCGATGAAAGCATATATGACAGCCAGGCTTGTTTTTGCCAGTGTGACTGCTCATTTGTTATTGCTCAGGATTATTACTCAACCAGAGGCCATGATATTGATAAAGCTGGATTCTCAGATACTGGAAAAACATATTCAAACTTGTAGCTGTTTGAAGGAACTGGTTTATAGTAACACTGTGCAACTGAGGGAGCACTGACATAAAAATAGTTTAATAGCTATTTTATAAATGAGAGAATACATTATAGATTAAAATATGGAAACTTTCCTCAGGGTCTTGACTTGCTAGGTGAACAGATTTTGACTATATTTGACAATTTTGTTACTGAGCCTGGGGTCAGACTGTTTATTTCCAAAGCAGATGTTTACACATGCAGATATGCAGACATTACTAAAGACATTCGCTTCAACTATCAAAGGCTCCGTAATCCCTCACTGTCTAAATTAATGTTTAAAATACTGTAGTTATGCAGTGTGTAGGTGTAGTTCAGGCAGCCAAATGCCGTAGTCCATAGAAGTTACATTTCATGGTTTTCCATTAAAGAAACGCCGCATACTCTCACATGTAAATTAAAATAAATTCAGTCTAATGTAGTCTTCGATGAAAAACCCATTGGCTGGGGATTGGCATTGAGTACATTATGCTGTAATAGAGTCTAAACTGCATTTGTGTGATGCCATTTTACTCTACAATAAAAAAGCACCAGAAACACTCCATTAATGAATTATCGTCACCCGTTGGGCCTATTCACACCATTCGCTGGTTGCATGTCCTGTATTTTTTGGGTCACGTGGCGGATACTGTATGGCTTAACACATTTGGCCGAATGTACACTGAATACTTTATATTTCAACACAGTCTAATAAGTGGAGGTGGTTTCTCTCTGAAGTACTTGCCCAGAATAAACTAACCAGCTGAGCAGCAAGCATTTCAATACTTTGGTTAACAGTTGGACCACACTGGGAAATATGAAGCAGTCTCAACTTCAATCAACTCAACGCCATTGTTTGTTTGATTTGATGTATTTCTTCTGGTTTCCATTTAAAGGTGAAAAAGAAAAAATACATGAAACATGGAGGCTATTCTTAAACCCCTCTCCTTTTCAAATGCTTGTTTAAAAGAAATCACTACAACTTTCAATTCATAGACTTTAATAAAATAGGTTTATTGATCATCTAGGAAATTACTGGGATTGCATATATATGTGTGTGTGTGTGTGTGCCTTGCTCTGTATAAGCCCACGATTCAGGATGTTTTTAGTTTTTTGTTTTACTCTACATCTAAAGCCTAGATGTACCTGTGCATATAGAACATACGTGTTTACATCTATGACTCTATCGAGCAAACAGCTAAACAGCTGCATATGGGCCAAAACACAGAAACATCCACATCTAAAAGGCACTGGCAAGGCTTCAGGACACAAGTGAGGGAGAATCTGCCTGGGGAGAGGTATCGATGGTAAGTGACTCGCCGTTTTCTCCTGATGACGACATGCAGTGTGTGGACAGTGAACTGTGAAAGTCTATGGATTGTGAGTAGTGTGTGTATGAAAGGGAGGGGGAGAGAGAGATAGTGCTTGTGTCTTTTCCAGCCCTGGTTAAATTCAGTTGCTCACAAAAGCATAAACAAAATAACTATTTATTGTTCATGTATTATTTTAGCTGGTGTTATTCCCCATTGATTAGATTGTTTTTGATATTTTATAATGTATGGCCTATGGCACATTGTGAATGGTGGTATAGTTTATAAACACAATTTTAAAAAGCATTGGACTTATTCCATCCTCAATTAAATAAAGCACATTTATCAAATCAAGAAACTGTCAATTATTCATTTATTTATATTTTTGTCAAATCTTTCTTATTTTTCTTAATTAACAACTACTACACATAGTAATGTTGCAATTGACATTGCTGTTGCCTTCAAGTGTTGAAATGACCCCGTTCTAGTAGGTCCTGTGTTAAACTTCCATAGCTATTTTTCAATATTTCTTAATCATGATTCCCTCAGACTGATTGGTTTGAAAAAACAGTCCATGGTGTACCCCACCTTTGCTCAGTGGGGCAGAGTTGGGGAGTCTAATGAGCAAGTGAAGACAAAATTAAACAAAAAGGCACAAGCTGCATGTGGTGGGGCACCAGCAGGTAGACAGTTTCCAGCACATAGGGCAGCATGGGTACCAAGTCATATAATCTGAATTTTAAATTCACCCTGAGTGGAACCTAATTTTGTTTTTTCAATGAAAGGGGAACCACAGAGCACTATTATCATGTCTTATCAACTGCAGCTTTATCTGAGAGGGCTTTTTTGCAAACATGGGAGCACCAGTGGAGCAGCCACCCCAACTGCTCCCACCATGACTCTACTAGTATCACCAGTGACCCTGAGTACAATAATCCATTCCAGATCATGAATGGTGGGTCTTTACAAATTCTTGCTGCTTTACGAACCCGGCACTCAACTGTGCTTTACTTATTTCATGGAGATTTTCTTTTTCTGAAAAGTATAATTCAAAGAACTGAAACACCAAAGCTTTGAAGGTCTGCCAAACCATGTCAGTTGAATAGTTCTTGATCCTGAGGCAGTCACACACCTCTGCATACAATAAGAAAGTAATTGAATGCACTAGCTTAATATACCTTTATAAAACCCATGGATAGATGTAAATAATAAATTAAAGCTGACCTCTCTGTAAATGATGAAGTGGTTTATATAGAGTACTCTAAAAGATCAAAGCATGTATATTTCATCCCCCTTGACCCCTTGAATCCACACTGTGACACACTGGGTTAGAACATAACTAAAATACAATAAGGTCTCATTATGGACATCATTACAGACAGCATGTGTATGGTAATGCAATTGTATGGGCTGTGTTAGGCCATGGTCTGCTACACACCCTGGTAGGACAGGAGCCATTCATAATTGATACCCAACGTTTACTGCAAGCCCAGGTGTGTTGCAGGAAATAACCACTGACCCAATTACAGTTTGCATCCAGCATGCTTTGGTTAATTTGTGTAAAAGCCATAATTGCTCTTGGTTTTATAATTCATGAACAAGGGTGTGCAGCACTGGCAGAGCACCAGCATCTATTACTCAACCACCCATGAGTGCATCCTCACACTTGGCTCTTCACAGACAAATAGTAAACACGTGCATGTTTGTGTGCACATGCACACAAAGCCTGGGAATGCACATGGGCTAAATGGTTGCAGATGTTAATATTATGAGTGAGAGAGATTATGAACTTGAACTCTGATGAGGTGCCACTGGGAGATGCTAATGTTGTTTGACTGTTGTGGTTGTTTTTTTTCCTACAGGTGTTGCCACCATCCAAAAAGATTGGCAGCTGGTGGGGGTCAACATGCCCATCGTTCACATCATTGCCCATAAAGACGAACTGCACTACATCCTTGAGGCTGTCGGTGTTCCTGGGATAGCACAAATTTAAATGCACACTGTTTTCTGGTAAATATGTTTCCCTTTTCATCTCATTTATCTTATTTTCTCAACTCTTGCATAAACTATGCCTATTTTTGATCTTAAATTAGTTACTTTTTTGGCATCAATCAAGATATTCTTACTCCCTGTTTGTTGTTAGGTTTGATCAAACATTATGAAAAACCTTAGCCCAACAGCTAATACGAACAAAAGTCAACTTATGTTTAATTCTGGAAAATATGAATAATGATGAAACAGACATTAAGATAAGAAAAACACATAAGAAACACATTCTAATTATGTAGGTTTATTCATTTTAGAATTTCGAATGTTGTTATGACAACAAAATTAGACCAATATGCCTGCACACCCACACAGATACATCTGTCCTGAGCTCTGCCTGGCCAAGGGGAAGCGTGGGGGGAGCCTGTGACCCTACATTAGTCAGCATTATTAACTTTCAACATAAATCTAACCATTTACCACTTAACAACTCCTCAGATTGAGCAAAAGTGGCCTGAATCCCCTTACATGGGTTTATTAGGGCATTCCTGATGGTAATGGCAAATTGCATGACACATGCACAGCCATTTTAAGATCAACCATGATTCATTATCAATCTTAATGGGTATGATTGGCCACACTTCTGGCTGTACCACAAAAACACATAATTTTGAGCCTGGTAGGATTTCCTTTCTTTTCTTGATATTGCAAGGATCCAACTGCATTGCATGGAATTAGTATGACCGCCTCCATTGTTTTCATGTTTGTTGTTTTCAGAAACCTTTGACCCTTAGCTGCCCTGTAGTTGATTTATTGCTGGATATCCATGTAAGTTTAAGGATTCATGGAAGTATGTTGGCATTAGTGATTGCATTGTATGAAATGGATGTATATATTTTAAAATACAAAGAGAACATGTGTGAGGATTATTTCCTGTCAAGACTTCCAGCATGTCAACCTCTATACTGTCCCTACCTTCCTTCTCAGGCAACGATTATATTCCAAAACATCAAATCAGCAAGCACCCTAACAAATGCGTTTGCCACCAACCTTGCCTCTAAAACCTACACAACCACATCAGCTACCCTGTCAGCACATTACAAAACTAGTATCCCTCAGCCTTGACTCTCTTAGCCCACTTAAAACCAGTTCTGTCATCTTCCTTCACCTGCCCAGCTCCCTGGCTGAACACCGAACTCTGCTCTATGACAGCCAATGGTCATCAACTGGAGACTTTATAAAAGATTTACCCTCAAGTACACCTGAAGGCTTGTAAAAGACCACATTAGCTCCAGGGGTATTGATATATATGGAGTTTTAGCTCCGTCTTAAGCCAAGACTTACACCTTGCTCCTTGCTCTAGGATTACTTTCAGGTCACTGTTACCTTTCCTGCTCGCCTGCGTCAGCTTCCTCTCTTTCACCCTGCTTCTTGGACCCCATGCCTAGAGTCAAAATGTTTGCCTGTCCTGAGCCCCATTAGAGTACAGGTCTTCATCTCATCACTGGAAGCTGGCTTTCCTTCAAAATGACCTCTCTCATCCCTATCATCAAAAAGTCAGGTCTGTAACCTGAGAACCTCAACAACTACCAGCTACTCTCAAGCTTCAATCCTCAGTAGGATCCTGGAAGAAGAAATTGCTGCCAAGCTCAGTCAGCATATGTCCAGCCATGAGCTCTACGAAGTCTGAATTCAGTGCATGCTACACAGAAACACAACTCAATATTTACATCCTCATAGCAACTGATTGTGGAGACCTCACTTTGCTCATTCTACTAAACTGCCTATCTCACCGTTTAGGCAAAACCCCACAACCCACACTCCCTGGTCAACTGCTTGCATTACATCAATGTCTGGATATCATCCAGCTTACTGAAGCTCATCATTAATAAAAGAGACCTCAGTGATGTGGATTCCAAAGCGATGCTCCAGATGATTGTAGATCTCCTTCCAGATGTAGACAGGTGCTCCATTTGCCTTTCCTCTGAGTTCGGTAATATTTGCATCATTCTGGACTCCATCCTCTCTTTCCAGTCTCACATCATCAAAAACCATCACAAAATCCATCTTCCTTGATCTTAAAACATCTTGAGACTCCAGCCATCACTCTTCAACTCTGTGGCAGAAACCCTCATCCATATATTCATAACTCCCTGTTTGGACTATTGTAATGGAGTCCTGTCCTGCCCAGCAAAGCCGTTGACAGGCTCTAGCACATCACTCCAACCCTCATCCACCCTCACTGGCTTCCAATTAACCCCCGTATAAATTATAAAATCTTCATTCTCACCTACAAATCTCTTCATGCCCTTGCCTTTCAATACCTCACTGACCTCCCATACGACCCATCTTGGAATCTGCTGTCCTTAAACACTAGCTTGCTCTCCATTTCCCCACAACTGACTGTGTACCTTTGGAGACACAGCTATTAGTGTCCCATCTCCAACCCTCTGGAATACTCTCTCACAGATATGCTTTATCTCCGCAGCAATGCTTTATCTCTGGATATGTCTGAGAATCTCTTTAAACACCAAACACAACAGCCTACAACGTCTAAGAACTCTGTGTGTCATTAAAGACACTCATAACAAAGACATGGACCTCTGTAACTTGCCTCGGTTCATTTGTTTATGTGTGTCATGTTCTACATTACTATGTAAGACATCCTCCTCTTGTGAACAGCACAAAATAAATAAAATATATATTATTATTAACAACAGGATAAAAAAAAAAACACTTCTTTCACACAAACCTTAAGCAATTGGATGCAATAACTGTCTTTTGGATTAAATTCCTGGCTGAGCTCGTCCTATCCAACATCCCTTCCACCCACCTGATGTCAGGCCTACACTGTTGCTACCATTTTAATGCTTCTTCGCCAAACAAAAATACAGTTCGGATTAATGTATGTGGTTTACAGAACATTTCTTTGCTGCCGACTGGGCTGGTTTAATCGGAGGGATATTTATTTGGTTTTCTTCAGATTTTTCCTCCAAGATTTACCTTTTATGTGAAAAACTGGGCACTTACTTACTTCCCCACTGGGCCTCAAGAAGTTCTCAAATTAAATACACCAAGAGAAGAAAAAGGTCGACCTGATCACCAATCACACCCACAGTGAGGCCTGGAAGAGGGTCACAAGGCAAAAAGGGTTGCAAGGCTCAGCTAGATAATATAAACATTTAAGGTCAGCTATTAGTGTCAAGAACACATGAGCCAGAGCATTTCACTTGCCATCACTGTTCAACAGTCTGCAAGTAAAGACACAAAAGACACTCAGTTCTCCAGTAGCCACCTAAGACCAGAATACATTTTTATAATTTGAACTGGGCACAGTGCCATGGCCTTGTTTTCTCTTCATTCTCATATTTTCTTAATGAGCTATGATTATTGCTTCGCTTAGCTCTACTTAAAATACAACCCACCGTTGGAGGCAAGACCTAAAGAATTAAGTGTTAAAGAGTAGACTATACAGGTTTAGGATCCTCAAATAGAAAGGTATGTGCTATATTAAGGCCACTTCTAAAGGTACATTACATAACCATGACTGAAACTCGACAATTCAGTTTTTTTTTTTATTTTGACCTCTTACAACTGAGGTGCTTGCAGGCAGTAGGTTTTGGGCTTTTCATCAGTGTGCTGTTTTGTTTGTGCTTTTGTAGGGTAAGGGTTACATTTTCAGTTCTACTGGCCTCCATAAAATAGATCTAAAGTTTTTAATATCCGTATAACTTGTCTGTGCAAGCAGCTTATTATTTTCCATATTTACTAACCTAACCCTAGTGACTGCAGTAATTATGGTGATGTATAATAAACAGCAATAAAGAGTGCAGAGTGATGACGCCAGTCTGAAGCATGACTTAAAAAAACTGTGGAATTGGATAAAGAACACTCCTGTTCATGTCATGTCCCTTGTTATAAATATATAAACATGTTTTTGGGGGGTTACCAACACCAATGCCATCTACATCAAAATGGCAACCCTGCACCCATTGACATTGGCCTGCTTGGAAAGGTGCACTTTAATATCCCACCTTGGAAGTGCTCACATGAATACACCTATTAGGGTATTCAGTAATAATAATTACAATAACATTTTAGTCCAATATTTTTTTTTATTATTTCAGCACACTTACACCATGAAAAATTGGAAGGGCACTCAAAAAGCCCACACCCCCAAGGCCCGTGATGAAGGCCAAGATCTGTTTTATTTTATTGCTTAGTATTCAAAGTATTCAAAGAAGATGGGAACTGCGTCCGGAATTTGCATGACAACAACAAACAAAAAAGACAGAAAGAATTAGTTTGGTGATCACATTTCATGTCTTACCTGATCTATTATTCAAAAACCTCAGAAATGCAGAGATCAAAATGTTATGAAAGTGAAAATCGAGTATCCACTCCTAATTAGGACCCACTAATTGTTGAGATTTCTACCTTGGCCAATGCTACACCTTTCCACCAAGTATCATGAAAAGCAAGCCAAACCTCCCTTCCAACTCATCAGATACCAAGGTATGTCACGGGTAATGAAAAACAACTGACACGCTGTCCTTGGCATGACCAACTGACACTGAAGGTTTTTTTTTTTTGCTTGTCTGTATACTTCAGTGAGAGGCACTGACCACAAGCCTCAGTATTTGACAAGTTGTGACGGAGAAGGTTTTGGAACATCAGACTAATCTTTTTTTTCTGTAATCGTGCTAACAGCTAGACAAACCGTACCAGAATCACAAGTGAAAATATAGTTAAATATTTGGTTTGTCAGTGCCCTTTCTGTCCTCTGCCGTTTACCATGCAACTTTGTATCTGCAGAATTGTATTGTCCATGCCAAACTGTGTCTGTAGCCCTTGCAGACTGTGACTTTGCTGAGATATCTGGACAAAATGGGCAATCACTGCTCACATGGTTTTAGCTGGGCCGGGGGCTGATTATATACAGTATATCACAGTAAAAGAGCATGTACAAGAAAATGATGAGGACAATAGAGGGAGAGGAGGCTGGGGTGGGGGGAGACGGAGAAATGTAGAGGAATGTATAAAGGATTTTAAAGACTCATTTGTCTGGCTCCTTAATGAGAGGAAGCGGAACAAAGACCCCGGCTAATATTCCGAGGGGTCTAATTAAAATTAGGTGTGATCCGATGGAGGAAGGAGCCACAGAGGTGATTTTAGTCACAGCCCAAAAGAGACCGGCTAATTAGGGAGAGTGATGGCCTTTACTTGGAAACCACTGGAGAGTCGCAGGGCACACACATTGTCCACGTCCCTCTGGCCTGGCATGGAGATTGGTGCCATACTCCTTGCTACAACCAGGACAGAGAAAAGAGGACACTACAGGGGAATGACACAAGAACAACGGGTAACAACAGGGTCGGTGCAGTCGCAGGGCAGCTGTGGACTGTGATTGCACTACACAGCAAAGACGAATTCCATCCCTGCCATTTCTCATTTTCACACACAACCAGCTGCTCTATTTCTGCTCTCCTAGTCCATGTTTTCCAAGTCTTATTTTCAAACTCCGGGATGGAGGCAGACTTCAACTGAAGCTAAAAAAAATGTTCCCTCGCTACACAAAGAAGTCCAACATTTTCATCCTCCCACCCATTGCATTGAGAAAATAACACTGATGCCTGAAATAAATTAATTAGATTCATCCTCGCCAAATTTCGGCATAATTTCATTTCACTACTCAACCGGGATCCCCTCCAAGCTGTTTGAGCCGTGTCACTCTCATTGATGAAGAAACATCAATAGCTATTTGTCAATGTGAGCATTATGTATATGAGCTATCGGGTTTTCTTTGATTTTTCCCAACGGCTTGTACATGTTCATCTTACCTTTGACATTGAGGGAATACCGTCTTGTTGTTCTTTATGAGACTGTGATAGCACTTGCCCTAATCTTAATTGATGGCGCCGTGGCTCATCTGCTAAAAGCAGCCTATATTTATCTGCTCGGACTATATATGTGCACTAATAGCAATTGCTTTCTGCTGCCTGTCCTTGGGAAGCTGCCAGGAAGACTGTGAGAGGGCAAGAAGTATCACCCTGATGTCTCAACGCCATCGCACACTTAATCATTCTGGTCATAACAGAAGCACATACCAGGACTGCGCAGTTACATGCACACAGACACAAACACAGTCAGTCAGGGTTTTGGTCGCAATAGATTACATTTAAAAGAACAAACTGTTTAAACATGTATTCATTCATTCAAGAATTAGAGACTGAGATGATGTGAATCAGAGGACAACCTTTTGCCAATGTGAACAATAATGTCTCAAACGAAGACACTGAAATGTTTTTTGTATCCAGAAATACACTGCTTGGCTTGGTGGTATTTACAGGAGGATGTGTTGGCAATCTAAATCATAACAGGACACAGTGCAGCCTACTTTGTGTCCATCATCATGGATATAAAAGTACAAATACATTTCCAAACAGAGTTTAAATACCGTAATATGATGTAAGGGCACATGAGAGAGTGCAGACCTCCACTGAGGCATACCCTTTCTTGTAATCTCAGCATTTTGACTTGAGGGGGCGTTCAAGTGAATATTTCAAGCTGGTTTCTAATTTTTGGACGACCCTAAAAGTTCAGTACAAGTGCACAATGCAAAGAAAAGAGAAAAGGAAAATAATCAAT
>JAOWBC010000001.1:27076285-27096208 GCA_028566105.1 Hypoplectrus providencianus
AAATTGTCAATTCCTTTTTTGAAATATATTTTCTCCCAGGGGAAATTGGTTTTATTTATTTATTTATTTATTTATTTCACTTAAACCATTTCCCGAAGAAGATTTATTAATTCACAGTTTTCCCCCTGAATTGTAAATTGGTAATGTAAATACATCCCACAGCACATGAACTAGCAGCTAAGCAGAGTTAACAACTTTTGGTGAGCAGCAGCAACAGCTGGAGACCAAATGAAGGCTTAAATTTTAGTGACTTTTAAACTTGCATGATGCAAGAAATGATATGTAGTGATGTCGAAATCAAGCTTCATGAGCGATTTGTTGTTTTTGTTGACTGCCAAGATGGTACTTTTGATGGAAAGAAAAATGCAAAACAAACTGCAGATCAGTGTGTTCACACTTTCATGGAACACTGGGCACCATAAATGGTTTAGAAATAATAAAAAGATTCATGCAACTTGATTTTGCCATGATACATCAATTTTGTTTTGACATCTGACCTCTGCAAAGTTGTCTTCTTTCTTGTTTTTCCTCACAAACCAAAATCAGCTTAATACATAACATCCTCTAAACCTTTGCTATTACTAAGAATGCTGTATTGGTTCTTTGTTATCTGTTTCTGTTGACCTCAAGTATACCAAAAATGCAATTTTTTTTAAAGCTGTTTCTGCTGCCAGGCAGTTACTACCAGTACTTTGGCCCTGGAAACTTTGTGCAGCAAATATTAGCGCATTCATTTGGGCAGCAACTGCTTCATACTCCTTCCACCATAATCAAACTGCTTCAGAACTGCCTGCTTTTAAAAGCCTCTTTAGGCTTTAGTTCATCAAAATAAAAGAAACCTTTTGTCCCTTGAGACTCTTATGGCAACGGCAATCCAAACATCAGAGGTCATACTATAGCGGACAGCCTTCCAGTGATGCTCTTGTAGCAATTCATGGTCATTCATAGACAACAAGCAAGCTAATGAATGGAATCCATGCTTGGACAAGCACCACCACTAAACATTGTATTGTGTTGGTGTGCTTTCAGTGTCTTTTCAATACAATATACTGCTCTATCACATGAAGCTTCACTATTCAATGCCATCTTAGGAAAGGTTCTCAAAATTGTCTATGGATAAATGGATGATAGAGGTCCTTTCTGCTCACAGTATAGCCGCCCCATTCTCAGCTGGAACATTACAGGCAAAAAGCATCCCACCATCCCCCCACGCTGCCCACCAACCCCAGCACATCCTACCTCCTCCTAAACCCCCACTATTTCTCACCTAAACCAATAATCCAGACCCTTCCCAGTTGGATCCGCTACCTCACTTTTTTCCCACGGATCGCTACATCCCGCGTGTTGGTATTTGGGAACACCGCTTGTCATCTAAGACCTATCAGAGCAAGGCAAGTCTTCCTGCCAGAAGTGATTATTAAAAGATGTAGGGGAGATGGGAAGGCGGGAGCGTTGGGGGGGAGCATTGCAGAGAGAGAGACAGGTTGAAGAAAGAAAGAGAGAGAGAAAAAGGCCCGCGAGTGTCAAGCGGGGCCGAGTCTCCCGATTCTAAGAGGGATTTTCACATTATGATTCTGCAACAGTGTATTGCATACTTCAAAGACCTTATTACAACGGCCTATTAGCATTCATGCTGCCATTCACATTGCAAGTCCAACACCTGCATGGGAAACAGGGGCAGGATTTGCGGCGAGGAGGACTAGCTGAGGATCACAACGCCGGGGCAGATGACTTGGGGGGGAGGAGGAGGAGGAGGAGAGAGTGAGGAATCATAGGACATGAATTTTAATTAATACCAGTGTCTGAATGCTACAGAGGTGATGGAGGAGAAGGCAGGAAATGCACGAGAACATTGGTGCTTATGCTTTGTTACAGCATGTTCCTCTGTTCTCCTGGAATCCCATCAACTGAGCACGTCTTTATGTCTTAACATATATTTATGTTTATGACAACAAACCCAATACTTAAAAAAATGTGGGTTAGTCAACGTCAAGTACTTGCAAATTACTGTATATATATTTGTAATAATGGTTCACTCATATTGTAAAAGGTTATTAAAAAAACAATGGAAGCTGTATTTTTCAAAACATGATACTCAACAAGAGTAAATCATGTTTTAATTAAGGTGATTTTTTTTCTCTTTTAGCTGGATGATACATTGCGTGTTGATATTTTGCATTCGAAAAATAAATTGCATGAACTGCTCATTGCATTGAACAGAAGTGTAAGCCACTGCAGCCGTGTTGTTGTAATTTATGGGAGTTCATAGAGATGCACCGGTCTGACAGATCAGATTGCTCACGGCTGTGATACTGACCAGTACCAAGTCATCACTAATCAATATTAAATGTGAACATTTTCTGTTCCACTTGATTTAATTTGCTGCTGTGAGCCCCTTTTAATTTCAGCACTCCCTTCAGAGGAAGAATCATTATGATATGAAGGCAGTAGGCTTTTACTGCAAAACCATTGCAGTCACATTAGTTACTGCAATTAGATGAGCTTGCTCATGATAGCAGGCATTGATGAGGGATAGTTTTCCTAAAAGTGCATTGTGTGCACCTGTAGTCAGGAACTCAGCTTTAAACACTACATGGATGAAGTAAGGTTACATTTTTAAGAATGATGCTAATAATGTAAGGTAAAAAAAAATGTAATGTAGTTAGCTGATTTTGTTGTGTTAAAGAAAACAAGAACAAATGGCAGCTTTGCAGAGGTGAGTTGGTTCGATTGAGAGCAGAATCATGTAATGAAGCTGAGGGAAACAACTTCAGCTACCCTATAGAAACACAGAGGACAGTGAGTAGAGCGTTAGCTGTGATCAGCCTTTCAGCACTGCTCGCAGGTACCAGGAGTGATCTTAACCTGAAATCACGAGAATTATCTCATGATTTCCATACTGATTTAAATTTAAGAAAACAAGGGATAATGTGTGTTATATATGGTATTGGCTACATAGCCTGTACTTTATTACTACTTGTATATCTCATTTTGGTGGTTTCATGGGATTTGTTGAAAATAAGAACAATAGAGACGATTGGAAGCTCATTATAGTAAAATAAATAAATCCATGAGCATGTTTGTTGCAAACATTCAGCCATTCATCTTTATATTTATGCTCAAGAGATCACTGAGGGGAGACCTTCATTAACATGGACATAGAGTCAATGAAAAATAAAGAAAAGCAAAATCACAATTAAGAGATATATTTACAGTGAAGAGCCACTACCACTATTAAAGTAATAAAAGGCTAGTCAAGCTTTTTTATTAAGATAGGCATAAAATACAGTTGTTAGTTAGACAGTGAAAAGAGTAAAATCAGTTAAGTGTTAACAGGTAATAAATGTTTTTATCATTTTTTTAAATAAATTCATTTCAAGGAGGTGCTGCATTTTGTTCCAGGAGAAGGTTCACTAAAATTAAAAGCAGTTGTTCCAAGTTCAGCTCCTTGAACATGAATGAAAAGCCAGTCGGAAGAGGTTGTAGTATGACAATAAAATTAACTGGCAAGGTTGATGGGTCCTAGCTTTATTTCATGACTTGCATTAATTAAAATTCTCAACCCGACCTTAACCGAAGTGATGGAATTTTCCAGCATTAATTCTAAAATTAACTTAAGTCATATTACACGTGATCAACTGGGAATAAACCCTCCATATTAAGTCCATGTTCATTTTATTTAATACGTAATAAGTTGCTCTCTGTTTAAAGTTTCCTCCCTCAATGCGGTGCAGTATACATCAGCCCAGAACATGCCACGACTGACAAAAAGCAAATTGACTGTGTAGAAGTCAATGCGATTCATTTCCACAGTTACTCGAGTGGAATCTTTGTAATGTGTGACGTCTTTTCTTTAACACAACACTGTCCGCTACTTCTCTTACTTCAACTTGTATACATGTCAATGGATTATGTCTATTTTCCTCCAGCCGTAGGATATAGTTTATTCACTTAAGCATGCTCAAGCCGCCGATGAAGGGCTTTTGATGCAACTGCTCTCTCTTGCTACACCCCACAAGCTGTTTGCTATGGTTCATTAGCTTTCTGTTGAGTTGACTGCTAACACTTGATATTGTTGCAGGCTGTTCATTCCACACATTTTCCAAGTGCTGCCCACTAGCAGAGCAGAGACTGGGGAAGAGAATGCCTGCCATTATAATGGGACAAATGTTGTGTTCGCAAAGTGCCAGCGGAGCCAACAGTTCATCATGTGGACTGTGAAAAGGTGGTGTGGCATCAACAATGTTTTTGGCTTGTTTGGCTGATTTATTATTCAGGTTTAAGGTGCTCAGAGAGTCAGAAATGAGGGAGTAAACGACAAAGACTTTTCAGCAAAAGACAAACAGTTTGCAATGTGTGTGAGGTAATAGGGAGGCATACTAATAAGACTGTCAAGCCTGCAAAGTTGTTGAAGTGCAGTAACTGTGGTCAAGGATATTTCCAGATGAATGGATGAATTTTTTTGTCTTCTTCCAAGATTCCCTTGAGGTCGTAATGCTGTCATCCATAGGTTACCCGCCATATACCGTATGCTGTATTTTAAAGACTGTGTGTTGCGTTGTCAGGACTTATAATCAGCTGAGTGGGAAGGAAATATCCACATCAGCCTCCTGGTGTCATTTTTGCAAATTCTGCCTTCTGGCTTCATAATTTTTTCCATTTGGAGAAAACAGTGTCAACAAACACCACAGCCTGTAAAAGGTAACATACTTGGCAGACATGTAGAGCTAGTCAGAAAACCATTCATGCTCTCATTCACTCCGAGGGCCATAAAACTAGAAGTAATTCCAGTTAAATCTATCAGCTGTGAGGTCTGGGCATTATGCTGAGAAACTGGAGACATTGTTTCTGGAAAGTTTTTCAAATGTCATCTTTCAAAGATTTGAGCACCACAAACAAAATTGCTTTCACCTCCATTTTTATTAGGCTAACAGCAGGCATTTCAGAGGTGGATGAATATCTCCAAACCTCATCAAAGTAAAACTGCATCGCTAGAAACCGCAGAGGGCGAGTGACAAAGCGTGTGTTCTGTTTAAAGGGGTGAGTTTGGCAGACTAACCCTTTACAAAACCAGACCGGGACAAAATTACCTTATGAACTGTGATGGGGAGGCAGCAGCCCATGGACATCAGCAGGCACCAGAAACAGATATCTGACCTGGCACCAGACGTAAACACACAGAGGGACGACAGTTGGACGGATCAATATGGCTGCTCGGAATAAGAAGCACTGGCCTTTTAATACAGATTGCTCTCCTAAATGGATGTGAACGTCTGCTCAAATACCTCCCAGTGTTAGTCGGCTTAGTTGAAATGAGACTCGAGTTTTTCGGCTTTATCTCACTCATATTAGCACTGTGCTGGCCCTCAGGTGATGAAATATCTGGGGTAAAACAGACAAAATTAGCTCTGTTTACTAATAGTGTGCCAAATTTTATGAACCAGCTCAGCCCGAGGGCAAAATAAAAGCACTTGGTCAATGATTGACACATATCAAACACCTCCAGTTCATCTATGCATCTGCCTCTGCATTAACAGAGCTGCAGCTGCTAACTAGAGATGGGTGATGGCATCCCTGTTATGCTGTGATCCGTCTCTGTGCAGATCTACAGGCGCTCGCCTCAACAAGAGAAAAGACAAACAACGATCAAAGCGGAATGAAAAGGGAGAAGAAGAAGAAGAGAGAAAAAAAAAAAACAACCTGCAAAGTTAACACAGGATGTATTGCAAACGTTTTAATGAGTCTACTCTTAATTAGTGCCACAGGAAATCGATGGTTACCCCAAATGCTTGTCATTAACAAACGAGCAGACAGCCAACCCGTGGGACCTGTGCTGAATAACTGTTGTTCTGTCACGTGCTGCAGCTGAGGACCAGAAGGAATGTGAAGCTGTGTGTGTGTGAGTGTGTCTTTCAGTGCACGCCTGTGAGTGGTGCGGCCTGCTGAGCAAAGCAGAGCACTGACATTTGTAATGGCTGGAGGTAAGAAGAGAATAGTAAATGTATCTGAGACGTAGAAAAGGCAGAGATCTACAACGCCGTGTGTTTTAACTTGACTCATCGTTTCTGTTTCAAACTAAACTTTATTTTCGTCTCTGAATAAGCAAAATCCTTCTTATCACAATTTATCCTCAAATGAAGGAACAATGGATCCTTTTTCTTTTAGGCCATGTCAAACTAAAGCTCACCTAACAGTCCAGGTAACTTTATTTCTTTGCTTGTTAAGGGGGGAAAATGTTCCGAAGGATTTATATATATTTAAGTAGACTTACCGGTTCAAGTTTTAGTTTTACTTTAAACCCCCATCAGGAACAGGTAGATGTGCTGTCCTGAGCCTCACAGAGTAGTGACTAGGTCCATGTTACTTCATCCTCTTAGCATCACCGGCCCTTTGTATTGGCCTTGCATGAGAGCTGGAGTTTCAAAACATCACAAGATGAAATCCATCTTGTCAGACTCCAAGTAAAGTGTTTGTGTCTGTTTGAATAGCTGCCTTTTTATTCAGAGCGCTGTGAGGAGCGACTGGCGGCTTTGTTCAGGTGCATGTGATGACCATGAGCAACACAAGCAACACGCAGACAGCAACGCTAGCAGCATGTATAGATGACTGATGGTTCATCCAGTCACCTGCCAAACGCCTTCACTTTATAAGACTGTAATATGAAATGGCTTTTCATATTAAATCTAAGAAATACAGTACCTTAACTGTATTGATGAAATTCCTTTAGTTGTATGTTTGTTACATGTGTGTATATGTTGCTCAAATCTAGGCACCATTTCATTGGCATCCGACATAACATGTTTGTTATTGGGAACAAACTAAAGGAATTATTGAAAAATATTTTGAATGAATTCATATTTAAAATTATTTCAGTGTACTAAGTTAATGAGATGTAAAGGAACACAATTTTTTCAACATCATTATACATAAAATTATATTACTATTACTACCATCAAATTATATTTAATTAGGAAAATACATGTTATATTATGTTTATTCTTTTGTTTTCAGTGTCAATCAATTTCAACTTACGATTTAAAATGTGTTTATTATTTTTCTCTAAAAATATACCGCTCCTGTTTGTTTCCATATGTTGTACGTATTGTCTCTGCGACAGAAGGCTTCATAATCCTTCATCCTTCAGGAAACAGCTATGCGCACTGTTGTCACAAGATGTGGTCAGAAGTTTGTCTCAAGCTTCCAGACAAATTTACAAGCAATGTGTCTGTAACATCATCAGCCTTATTAATACAACTGAGCTGACACACGTGATAATTATTATGTTTTATAACAGCTTCTCCTAATTTTTAAGCTTGAAACTAAAACATCTCTAAATGATAAGTAATAAGAGATGTCCAGTAGATCACCTAGCTCGTATGTATTCCCTGGTTGAAATAACTGGTAATACTGCGATGATGCACATATCAGTGATAAATTATAAACATGCTTGTGATGCATTATAATGTGCTAATAGCACCACATTGACATTAGTCAATGTAACTTAATAACATTAGTCATAAAACAGAAATATTTATGAGTACTTAACACATTATAAAGCATTTATAGCATAGAGGGTATGCTATAATAATACTTAACTGCTGGTCACTGACATTTTTTGCAACAATCATCATGTAATATAATTCCTAATTTCAATAATAAATGTAGTTATATATTATAAGATACTGTACCCAGAGGTCACTGGGGGCTTTAAGTGAAGTAATGAAATGAAGTATAGGCAGATAATATCATTAAATCTATGCAAGAACAAAATGTTGAAAAATTAATTTATTTTACGAGTCATGTAGACTTTTAAATGTCACTAGAGAAAAGTAATATATGTGTCAGTGGTGTGGCATCTTGTCTGTGGTTGGTCCTGCCTCGTCCAGTTTGAGATGGAAATTGGCTCAAGCTGATTATTTTTCTTTTCTGATTAATGAATTGATCATCCGACTAATCATTGCAGCTCAACTTATGAGTCATAATTAAATGCTAAAAAACAACCACGCTCCACGACAGAGAAAACCATTTTTGTGCTCTACATGAAAACTCTTGAGTATGAAAAGCATCTTAACTTTTTTTATTTTGCGGATATTAAAGCAGCAAAGAAAACTGCATTAGGTTATAGGAGCGCTTTGAAGATTAAAGTTAACTGTCGTCTCATTCCACATTACAGTAGGTACTTTCATGCTCAGAGACAGCATAATTTATTTTCACCGGGATCTGTCAGCGTCAGTTGCAGGCGGCGTATGGCCTCTGTTTGTGATGGCTTTGACTCCCTGAGCGCTTGATTGGAACACACAAGTTTTAAAAGGGGGACAAGCCCTCTGACTTTGATGGATTTCCGGGCAATATTAGTCAGCGAGCATGTATCCCCCCTAAGCTGTGGTGGAACTGATCGAGGTTGACCAAATAATCTGCCAATTCCCTCCCAAGAAATGCAGAGACGACAAAAAAACGTCTAAGTCTCTCAAGCCCTCATCCCCGAGAGCTGGATCAGCAGTTGTGTCAAAAACTCCCGTTAAGAGCACCAGATTTCAACTTTAGAGAAGGTGGTGGGAGGACTTGCAATTTCATGGTTTCACTTTTAATTCATGTTTAATCACACAATCGTTTTGGGGATCACAGAGTGGCTGCTGATGGAGTGTGGCAATACTGTTAGAAGAAGAATTGTGAACAAATGCCACAGTGTTTGGTATTGTTCTGCAGCCTGGCATTAAGTTTCACGTCATTACCTTAAACCTCCTCTTTATTACTCAGGTAATGAGTCAATACTCAAGGACATATCAATGTTTTTTCTGTTTGTAAGACGTGTCAAGGGCTGGCCTTGAAACTCCCAGTGCTCTCTCATTCATCTCACTTCATAAAGCTTCAGGCTTCCGGGCCCCATAAGTGCTGGAATAGATTGTGTCAGTGTTTTTTCCTTTTTTTTTCTCAGGCAATATAGTCAATATGGTTTATGAAGTTGAGGTCTCCCCAGGTCACATGAGAGCAGGACATGAAAGCCAAGCGCTCGGCCTCCACTTCACAAACAAGCTGTCCCTACTTCAAACGGGTGGCAAAGCTGCCCCACATTTCTTCTCTTTTCACTTCCAATAGCCAACATCGCTAATGGCCGGCGGCTCTCTCCATCTCCCCTCTCCACCTGGCAACATGAGCATGCTCGGAGCCGCGGCCAAAGGTAGCCTGAACTGTGACAGCACGTGGCACAGCACAGCTTTTGAACAGAGCACCAACATCCACTTAGGAATTAATCTTTTTGATTTTTTAACCATTTCCACTGAAACATTTGTTTGACAGAATCAGTTCAGTATTTCTATTTTTTTTTTTTTTTAATTTTACAAACTACAGTGTTTTCAACACATATGGTACTTTTTATATCTTTTTATATCTACTTTGTTTGTTAGCAACAATGTGCCAACATGGAAAAGCGCACACATGCAACCAAAAAAATATATGTAGAACAATTAACATAGCCAAAATAAACAAGATTAGGCAGTTGTTGTTGTTTTTTTTTTCTGACATATATAGTCTCTCATTTCCAAATGTATTTAATGATCCTTCATAGAGGTTTTCATTTCTGGCCCATGTTTTATGAGGATTCTCAGGAAGCTGTTGCATTTAATTCCATGCATCACAAGCTGCTTCAAGCTGGAATTCTGCCTACTGTCGAGACACAAGAAATGTTGATGCAAACCTATGCAGGACGGTGTTGTAGCAGACAAGCATGCTCTCAACAGCATGTACTGTATTGCAGATCTACGGGTGTGCAACATAATAGAATGTATTTCTGTGCACACTCAAATTTTTATAAATATGAAGGAATCACACATAAACATACATGGACATTTGCTCATGTGCAACAAATGGAACATATTTTTGCTTAAAAACATACAATATGCAAATACACTCTCCAGCCACTTTAATGGGTACACCTGTTTAAATGCTAGCAAATGTCTCATCAGCCCACCACACATCAGCTTCTCAATGCATACAGGCCTGTGGACACAGTCAGGATGACCTGCTGAAGTTCAAAGTGATCATCTGAATGGGGAAGAAAGGTGATTTAGGTGACTTTGAACATGGTATGGTTGTTGCTGCCAGACGGAGTGGCCTGAGTATTCCACAAACTGCTGATGTACTGGGATTTGTACACACAACCATCTCTAAGGTTTACAGAGAACGGTCTAAAAATGAGGAAATATCCAGTGAGTGTCTGTACTCTGCGAAAAATGCCTTGTTGATGCCAGAGGTCACATGAGAATGACCAGACTGGTTGGAGATGATAGAACGGCTACAGACACTCAAGTCACAGCTACAGTATGCAGATGACCATCTCTGACCACACAACACATCCAACAGCTACAGCAGCAGAATACCACACCGCCACTTTATTAGGACCACACTTCACCAAATAAAGTGGCCGCTATATACTGGCTACTGGATCTCTCCTAATCCTCCATTTCTTGCTTTAATCCTATGACACTCTACACGAGTTTTTGCCAATGGAGTCTGGTGTCTTTGAAGACAGCGTAGATGATGGCTTCTATTCTCCTTGTGGAAACTAAAATTTTACTTTCACTTTAAATTACATTTTACACACACTTTGCATTGCTTTCAGACAGCGATGTAAAGTGGTGAAAATATTCTATACTGTACATGAACTAAACATTTTATTTTTTTCAAGGGGCTATAATATCCTTTGTGGCTGCCCCTATATCTAGTAGTACTTAGAATTTGTGCCGGTACCCCTGTGTGGTACCCCAAGTAGAAGTGCCACCTGTCATCAACTGTATATAATACACTGATTAAGGATAAACATCTAACACAATCCCCCCTTGAACTCTTCCATTAAAAAGACAATTGGACTACTCTTCCCCTGTGCTACAGGTGGTTGTAATCCTTAAAGTGTGTTCCCATCAGAGCATTCCGCAATGTCCTCATTTCAGAAAATCATTTAATTAATTAGAATCCTGTAATCAGATAGTACAATATGTAAAAATTTAAATATTCACACATGAGATGGTGTGAGGGTCAAAAAGAATGTGCCTGAAATATAAATGATGGTGTCCATTGCCTCTCTGATCCTGTTCTTCAATCCTCAATGGTTCTACAGCTTCCTGCCCTGCTCCTCTCCGCTGGTGTCTGCATGTACTTTATAAGTAAACACAGATGATGCATCCCTTTCTGCTCATTTGCCACAGAAGCACACAGGCATGCATGCTTCCCCCCGCCTGTCTGCCACCCCAATCATCTCCACTGGCCCCCTCTGCCCAGCTTCCCCACTTCAGCCCAGTGTGCCCGCCCCTCCTTCCCCTACCGTGCCGCCAATTTGACTGGAACAGCGAGTGCAGGCCGGGCAGCCTTCCAGGAGCCTTTCTAAAGCAGCTGAATATTCATCTTCATTAAGGGTATCACCACCCCCGCTCCATCCAGGGCTGGGTCCTTTTAACAAGGAGCAAGTGATCCAAATGGCAGGGGGGGTCAGACTCCAAGGGGTTGGTGGGAGGAGAAGACATTTTTTTTCCTTCTTATTCTTCGTCTGTTTTTTTTTTTGTTTTTGTGTTGTTTTTTTTGTCCAAAGGCTGTGTAGGCAGTCTGCCCTTGTCAACATATTTTTAGCATTTTCCTGGTCTTGTTGTTTTGACACAGTAGGAAGGAGACCTGGGCAAAGATGGCTGCAAATAGTTTCAGAGCTGGTGCCATTGATTCGCCTGTTGAACACCAACAACACGGGCAGAGCACTAAAATGTCAAGAGCTGACAAATCCTGTTCAAGACAATTAAAATCACTATTATTTTTGCTGTATTCAAAAAGTTTATTTTGCATTAAAAGTAGAGTTTTTAATCTTTTTTTTTTTTTTTAGCATAGCACAGAACTTGACTTGTTTGTTCTTGATAGTTTAAGCTTCATAGCTTGGAGGTGGAGCTGACCTAAGAAAGACATGGAAATCTATGTCAGAAGGGCAAAACTATTTAAATATTTCTACTGATGAAACCCAACAATGCCCTATTGTATTATATTTGGTTCATAACAACACACTGAATGCCTGAACTTGGATGCACAGAAAACCTCTGTATGTTTAGTAACAGCAAAAATGACATTCTCATACAGTGAAACTGCAACATATTATCTCCTAGATTGTGTTGGTTTTTGATATATCAAAAATGTACACCATGTACAAAAGAGATCAGGTTGGATGAACCACAGGATTTTTTTACCCAGCGGGTTGTGAAACCAGAATTTAACACTGAGTGTATTTTTTTTTCTTTTTTTAAAGTTACATAAGAAACAGTTATGTAACAACAATTCTTATTTTAACCCAAACAATGATCTCATCCCCGAACCCAACAAAGTGTTTTTGTTTCAAAACACAGGGTTAACAGCAAGTTTATAACCTGAAACAAAGAAAATAGCTCATAAAGATTCATTTGGCCATCACTACTGTATTTAAAGATCCCTGCACTGAAGGGATCTATGAGATATTTAAAACAAACAAACAAACAAAACATTGAGCGCTTGGAGGATTTTTGTCCACCTCTATTTTTTGGCCTACCCTGAGTCTGATGACAAATGGAAAACAGCAATTCAATCTGCACTAGCACATAAAACAAGTGAATTTTTATTCAGTTATCCACCAAATTGCGATTGTTGAAACAAACTAAAAGGAAAAACAGGTTTATTCAGCATATCAGGGATAATCAGCACTAAAAGAGTTATGGGGTTAGGGTTTTTGTTTGTCACCTTTAAAAACCTGAGAGCACAACAGTGAGTGCAATGACTGGATTGGATAGTGTGTTCGTCTCTTCTCATGTAAGATGACATTAGAACATTAGGATGTTAACTTGTACAGTATTAAACAGCTGGAGGGTTAGGGTGCTGTAGTAGGAAATACCAGAGAAGCAGGTTTGAGTCCTTTGCCAGGTGCTTATATGTCTCTGTCAGTGGATCAGCACGACACATGCAAGATGCTGTCAAGAAGCTGTACAAGATTGTAGCTGACAAAATGAAGGCTGAGTTTAAAAATGGATGTGGTCAGAATGAGGGTTCTGGAAGAAGGGAGGTAGGAAGAGGAGAAGAAGCCACTGGGCTCCCGCTTTATGCCCCTAGCCCAGCTTGGCTTCACCACTCATGTGATCCCAGTGCAGGATGGTAAGTTGTAAACTGCATGTGTGCTGTGCCAGAAGGGGAAACACTGGCAGGCCTAGCAAGGGGACATATAAAGGGAATTAGATGAACACATATCATTAACTTTAGCTATGGTTGTCATGGTTCAGAAATAACAATAATAGCAAGCATAAACCCAAAACAATGCTCACAGGCTGTCAGGTTGAAAAAAAAAAGTTCATGTTTATTGGAACCGAACCACAGGCATGGGTCAAAACAGGCAAACGGAGATCCATCAGTTCATGTTTCAGGCTGTAGCTCAGGTAGGAAGAGTAACAGCTGGAAAGCTAGGGTAGCTGTGAATCAGATAATCTGGCAGTACAAAAAAACAGAGGTTGATACCTGTACTGACAGGATGATAGTGAAGTGAGACTCAAGTGACCAGGATAAGGAAAGTCCATGTGGATCTTGTGGTCACGTGGTGAATGGCAAGAAACTTATTGCAGGGACTTTGGAAGTGGGAATGTGGCAGAATACGCAAAAATAAACACAAACAAAGAATCCATAATGACAGTGACAAGCCTCGCCTAATGGTGTTTTTTACTCCATCAGACTCTTCTGCTGGTGAAGCATGAAACTTTTCCACGGTTTCTCTTGCTTACAATCAGAACAAAGGTCCTCCTCTATTTTCATTCAATTTGTCAAGAAGTAAAAATAATGACAGTAACGCGGGGAGGTTTTCTGCTGGGAGCGCATCAAGAGTTGGATGATTTTCAGCTCTGAGAATATCAGGCGCTTCCTCAAAACTGCCAGGAGCAGGTAAACGCAAGGTGCCTGTGGCACAGAACCAGCATGCACTGCTTCATTCTCATTAAAAACAATTACATAAAAAAAGTCTTTGCTTGAAATGTCTTTGGTGTGATCATGTCAGACTTTTTAAAATAACGCGACATATAGCTTTTGCAAGAAGTGTGAGATGCTGAATAATGTACGCAGTGAAATAATATGAGTTGTTACTGAGCTAGCAGGCAAAAACAGTTGAAAAGTATAGGAGCGGAGTAGGTGTCTTGTGGTATGGTAGATCTCGGGCATCTTATGGACCTGAGGGCAAAGAGCTCCATGAACAGAGCTGAGCTCCATGCAACCTTCCCAGAGACAGGGCTATTTCTTAGTTATTGCAGTATGTGTGCAAATTTTACTCCTCTGTCAGAACGAATGGTGAACTTTTGCAAAACATAAGGCTTCAGACCCAAGACATTTTCTGCCAATTACATCAGTTATTTTTTTTCAGTTCAGAGTCTAAAAAGGATTTGCCATTTTTTGCTGATATTCCCTGATGCCTGTCAGATTGTGCATTGAGACAGTGCCTAAACCCTTCCAAAGGATCTCTGAAATATACATTACAGCTTTGCCTGGCATTTGTTTTACCTCCACGGCAATTAGGGCACATGATGCATCTTGCCACAATGTTTTATTGATACGTCAGTCAGACATGATTCCACACCTTCTGAATAGACAAGAAGTGAACACAAAATGAGCACAAGAGATGGAATAAATATTCAGATTGACTTGCAGCTAATGATGTATATATGCCATAGGTGGGTTTATATTATCCATTAAAGCTTATTTGCTCTCCTCATGGGAGGAACCACTGGCAAACAGATAAATCTAAAAAAAAACTTTGTAAGAATGGCTGCATGTTAGCAAACCATGCTCCTTTGTTGCTTTAACACTTTAAATCATTAGCTTGAAGTTAACATGTGTAGCTGAAATCTTCGGAGACCTTTGGCGAAATTGGAATATTGATGCTTTTTACGATTTCTTGCCAAAATAGATCATCATTTGGTGTGCTCAATTTTCTTCTAACTAAGACTTTGCCGCCTCAAAGGGAATTTTCTACTCCTCGGTGAACAGCTTTTTTCTATAAAAGTATGATAGAAATTGTCTGTGACAACCGCCACTCAAACTGAGCGGCCCATAACGACAAGAGAGCCAAGAACAGGCTTAATACTATTTATAAATCTCTGAAATGGCAGGGTTTGCAGGAAAGTGTGAAGGAATAAGGGATGGAGGGTAGGAGGTGGTATGTGTTTTTTTCTTCACCCCAAAGCTTCTTATGACCTTAGTGTTCCTCCAGTCTAAACATAGCCCCGCTGCAAACACAATGGAGCCTTCCGAACCAGTGCAGCCCCTAAACAAGCATTCATTTTAATCACTGTCACAGTGCATCACTGCTGTGTGTATGTTAAATGAGAGTAATCTTAAATTGTTTTTTTTAAAGCACCTATTTAATCATTGAAGTGCATGCGAACATAAAAGTTCCCTCCATTTCTGTAGAGTGTGTTCATTAATTTTCAAATGAAATATTCCTAATCCCAAAAATAGTTTTATCCTGCACACCATAATTTCAACTCTTGACTCTAAGGCTCCCTACTTTTCCAAGAGCACAGCAAGTGTTCAGTCCTACAACATCCAGTTCTAAGAAGTCCCAAAGGATTAGCCAGATTATTGAATCATGGCTTTAGATAATACCATCAGTTACAGTTTACTTCTGAGAACAGATGCAAAAAGGGGCAATATGGCAATGTTGTGAATGTACTAATGATAGCAGCAGACTTTTCCTCCAAATAAGCAGATGCGGTGAAGTTTGAACAGCTGTCAAACGTGATGAGCGTGACACAAGCGCCTGCAGTGGAAACTCTGGGACTTTTCTTATGATATAGCGGCCTACACACAAGCAGAACATACCAGATGACAAATCACACTATCTGTGAAACACCTGGCGCGTCTCTTTGAGAGGAGATTCAGGGTGCAGAGGAATTATAATGTAATCAAATGCGACACATGCAGGTGAAGTAAGTATAGCAACTCAAAGATTACTGAAAATGATGACAATAAAGCAATCAAACATGCAGCTTTATGTCAGCTTATATGTGCGGAAGAATATGCTGTAATATCTCAGAATATAGAATTAAATCACAGCAAGACTCCTAAATGAGATCCACTGACTGTTCTTGAAGATGATGCATAAATGTGATTCATTTCTTATTTTGCTGGTCATGAGTTAATAATTTATGGCGCAGATGTGGCATGTCAATACATTTTGTCTTTAAAGGGTGACTTCATCCAAATCAGAGGGGAAAAACAGATTTTATGTCTTACCTGCTGTGGGACTGTATCTACTCATGCAGATCATTTTGATTTTGTGTGCTGGAACGTATGCCTCCAACCGAAGCGTTGGAGGTGACTTGAGTTTTGTTTGTGGTGCTCAGGGCATTGGAAAATGGCATATGAAAGACTCTATAGCAGTGTAACCTTCCACAAACAATGTTCTAGATACTCTGGGTGAGGGCACAGTCAACAGTTTCAGTTTTTTCCTTAAAAGAAATCCCATATTTTCACATCCTTTTAGCCTTTTAAACTATGTTCATATTTACCATTTTTTGTTACTGATTTGTGTCCATTGGCACCATGAAGACCCTTTTACCAATTCAATATATTCAGTGTATACTCTATGCTTATTGGTATAGTGCAGTAGATTGACCTGTTGCTTGAGGGGCAAGTTAGCTCAACACCTAACATTTGCTTTTTGTTTTTTGCATTGCAAGTGAGTGTTTTTTAATTAACTGCAAACTGATTTTCAACCACAGAGCTTCAAAAGCCGAGAAACAAACATTTGCCACAACAAAAAAAGCACACAAAAACACATTTAATCTAGTGAAAATGTGGGTTAGTAGTTCATAGGCAGGCAAAGAAAAAGAACACACAAAACAATTTCTTCCCAATTACCAAAATATTCCAGTCTTAGTTACACATAGTCAAATTCTGTATTTAAACTCACAGAAATGTAGGTTCATTTAAACCCATAACAAAAAATCAGAGGCAGTTTCCTAACTGTAACTTTTTTTGTGCGTTTGGTGGCACCTGGGGATAAAAGCAAGTGCTTCCTCAAGCACCAGACTGAGATTAGAAAAACCCTCATTTAACTGCAGCATGTTCTGACAGTCTGCCCTGCTCGGTCCTGGTACTGGTTCTTTTGTGTCTCCCTTCCCTTCAGCAGGCGCAGCAAAACGGCCTTGTCCCCCAGCAGCATGGTGGCGATGTTGGCTCCCAGGATATGGACAGAGTGAGGCCACGGCTGTGAGCTCGCTGTCTCCCTTTGGAGGACCAACTACGGGTCAAAGGCAGCAGCAAAACCAGGAACAGGTCTGTCATTTTAAGATGCTTTTAATTTAATTTTGTGTTTTTCTATAGGCTTTTATTTATGTTGCTGCCTGTTTTGGCTGGGTCCCCATAAAATAGAGCTATTTAATGTCAATAGGACTTACCTAGTTAGATTTACAAGTAAGAAATCAATTTATCTACACAATGAAAATGTATTACACTGAGTTCATGTAGCTCTACATGCTGCCAAGGTATTTGATTTCAAATTCAGCTCCATGTAACTTGGAAAAAGGAACAGTAGAGGTGAACTAAAATGTCTTTAGAGGGACCACCGGTGTGTTAAAGCTTTTTGCAGTCAATCCGTAGGATGACTGGATCTCCTTCACCTCATATCCCCCACCTGACAAGCTGCCACCGCTGCCTCCGCTGCTGTGTTCTGTTACAATTACAAGATTAATGGACAGGGTGGATTTTGGTTCACAGGAATTAATTGTGCCTCATTTTACTGCGTGCCCCGACAGATGAAACAATCAGGCCAGTAAACCTGGTGGTGATTCTTGTCAACACGAGTGCAGATGCAAATTAATAGATGCTCAACAGGCCATAACTTCCCACAGCAGTCTGTGCATGTTCAGGATATATAGTGGGTATGCACAAAGCCCTCTCAGCGTCGCAGCACTAAAACATTTTTTGTTGGTTTTCTCCTTCACTTGTTCTCACTGCTCAGGTCAAAGTGTTGTGTACAGCGCATGCATCAGCCGAATGTCCCCATGAATGCTGTAACCTCAACAAAATAGCTCCGTTCCTTCCCTCAAGTCATAAAGTATTCTTTAATGAATCTTAAAATGTCATTTTAACATTATAGCATAGGACAAAACCAGACAGGAGCTTGAATTTATAACAATATTATTTGTTGTTCTGCATTGTAGTAGATTAGGAAAGTATCAATCTGATGGGAATATTGTTAGCAATCAACACATTTGCTCATATGCTGTAAAATATATTAGTTGGATACATTGAAATACACTATAAAATAAAACCTAACCTACACATGGCAGCTTTGCAGGAGTACATTTCCCTAGCTAACACAGGCAGAGCAGCATTGAGCTAGCTAGACGCACCACATGCTTTTAGAGACCTTAAATGTGAAGAGCTGTTAAATGAGGTAACATTACATCAGTACTGTGGCTTTTTTTGCTATTTAAGGTCCTGGCCAGGAGCACTTAAAGCTGCTATAATCAATATTTTTATATTAAAAATAAGTAAAATGACCCTGCCTATGTGAAAGAGGTGACACACACAGCTAATTGTGCGACACAGCGGTTCCTCTCAGCTCTATGGAGAGGCTTCATTTCAGCTTATTGTGGTTTCATGACCGCAATTCGGAGTCATAACTATGTTTCCAGGGTCCCATGTCCTGAAGAATTTCATGTTATATTATGCCTACGTGTAAAAAGGTTGATTAGTGTTCCCCAATTCTTCATGTGCTCTCAGAGGGCTCTTTTTTCCCAGGCTCTTATATTCATCAAAGGGGCTATGTCCCCATGGTTCTATGCTCCCCGGTTCCACATATCTGCTCTCCCAGGTCGTAATTTCCCAGGGTCCAGTGTTCCCCAGTTCAATATTCTGTAGACACACATTAATCCCTGGATGCATTCGGATCAAATTTCACATGTTTCAAGTTGAAATATTGAATAAAATTGTCTGGTTAACCCTGACCTCTACATTGGAGTGGAGTTTGGAGGTGGGAATAGTTTGTAGGCATGCCATAACCCTACTTTTCACCTCTCTCCTTTTCTTGAATTGTTTGAAAATGACAAATAAACGTGGTCCTAAGCCTAAATTGTCTTTCTTTCTCTCTTAATTTGTCAGTAAAAGTGCGACTATATCTAGACAAAGACCTTTGCTGGTACAATTTTTTCACTCAGAGTCATGATTTAGCCCCAACACTGCAGTGCTGGAGAACAAATTCACAGGTTTACCTTATGTGCCACAGCTGGAGAACATAGTGTCCAGGGTGAGCACATGTGAAGAACTGTGAAACATGGCAGCCTTAGCCCTCAGCCCATTATGTCCTTATAAACCTGGGGAACATAAAACGCAGTAACCGGTGGGCATAGGAACAACCCCATTATGGTAAATGGACTGCACTTATATAGCACTTTTCTAGCTTTTACACTACAGACGGCACTCATTTACCCATTCACCCAGACATTCACACTGGTGGTCGAGGCTACCCAACCTTAGGCAGGATGTAGACTGTCATGGTCAGGGATCAAACCCCCCACCTTATAATTAGTGGGCGACCTCTTTACCAACTCTGCCACAGTTGCCATTATTAGACTTACATACATCAGAGAGACAGAGAGAGAAGGAATACCGTCTAATGAAACATACACAGTGCTGGTCCACCAGTAACACATGATAAACACCAGGGGTGTTTTAATGGTAGAAGGCGGGTTAATTTGCATGACAGAAGATCTACAGTATTATATAAAACTCACCTTGGATGTGATTTCTGATAACACACACACTACACACAACTACACACACACACACACAACTACACACACACACACACACACACACACACACACACACGGCATTTTTCAGGTTTGGAACTACTAGGAATGGGTCAACAGAAAAAAAAAAAGG
>JAOWBC010000001.1:27103717-27126077 GCA_028566105.1 Hypoplectrus providencianus
GCAACCACAGACGCAGCACACACAGGAAATGGGGGAAACTCCAAAAAAGTCTACAAAATAAAAGTCACTTGGTGCATAGTCACCACAGTTGCTTTGTTACTTTCTTTTAATGTCCTATTCAAAAGCAAGGCCTGATTGAGCTGACATTCTGTCTGTGGTCGTAAACTGGATCAGGACCGAACTTTTTTGCAAATGTGAGAAACAAAGCAATCTTCTTGCAGACTGGGCTGAGCTCAGACTGTGGAACAAGTCTTTCCACATGTGTACATGTATACAAGCACATTCACACACACAGCAATACAGCTTTGCTTGCTTGATTTAATTCCCTCTGAAAAATGAATTGTTGTTTGTTTTGTTTGTCATTCGGATAATTGTCATTCAGATGATATTTCGTATGATTTGCCTGAGCTATTTTAATTCAGTTTGATTAATATTTGTCAGCCCTGACTCTGATTAGCACCCTTCTTTAGCTGCACTGTGGGTAGCTGAGTTCTGTAAATGGTCTTCTTATGTTTGGGATCAGAAGCTCAGTTCTGAGTCTGTGCTGTAAATAGCTTTTAATAAATGATACATAAAGCAACTTCTGATGAACCCATATCAAGTTAAGGCTTAAAATATCGACTTGTGTGTTTGTCCCACCCACCTCCATTTTAAAACCACAACCACTTAAAGTTTAACCATTTAGGGTAATAGTAAAGGAACAGAAAATAGTAGATTTACTAATTTCTAGTTTGAGGACTGAGGAAAAGGAAACCGTGTATTTCAGGGCCCTTATGTATGGGTTTGGATTTGAAAAAGGGCCCTACATTGAGTGCCCCTGTACAGGGTCCAGACTTTTTTAGTGCTACCTCCCTTGTGGGGCCGCGTGGAGAGATATATCCCTCCTGGAGCTATGTCTGGCACAGCTTGGGAATAATTATTTTAAAGCCTATGTCCACGGTAAGAGTCAAAAAGGATCTCAATGGCTTTACAGCTACATTTTTTTCCTAGTTTATCTAATTAGGTATGTTCTGTAGGTGTGGAGTTATCTTACAGCCGTGCTCAAAGAAAATCTCAAACACTGTGTGCCAAACGGAGAAAATCTGTCATTTGTAGCAGCTGTTTTCTTTTTTTTTTCTGTTCTCACCTGATAACCCAAATGTGATAAAAATATTCCTCATTAATTAGTTTAGCTAATTATGCATCAAATTCTGCATCTGCTAATCAACCTTGTTATGTGAAGTTCACTCATTGTGTGAACAGCAACTATTCACTGCTTGGTGAGTTAACTTGCGATTTGAAAAAAAAAACAGCAGATAAACTTGGTTGTTAACATTAGTGTGTGTGGGCTGCGTGTGACGTGAGTTAATTCTCGTGTGTCAGCGAGGAAGCCAAGGCCTCTCGTCACACTTTCCATTACCCCTGCGGTAGACTCCTAAGTATGCGTGCGTGTATTAAGAAAGTCTAATAATCATTTCTGATTCTCTGGATTCTCGTCGCTGCAGCTTTTCAACCTTGGATCCTCATTTGTCCCTCCATCCTCTCTGCGTCTTATTACATGCGTCCCCTAATGAAGCAGGAATGGAATTACTGTTTGTTATATCAGCGGGGGTCTGAGGACTGTCCTGCATAATTGGGAAGTAAGTGGAATAGATATGTGAAAGTGAATAAATAAGCCCAATGTAATTAATGAGGACCAATGATTCGACCGATGATAATTAAATCTGCCGTGTTTTTTAATTTGCATGATTAAGATGTTAGTTAACGTTATGTCGTACCCACGCGTTACAGGTTGTTCATTCTCAAAATGTCAACATATCAGAATTCTCAACACTGCACTTAATTATCTTCAGGAGCTTTAAAACTATCAGCTAAATCAATTAACTTTAATCTGCAACCAATTAAAGTGTGACTTTTAGGAATGCTAATGTGCCACATGCTGTACTTATACCTCGGCCTGCTCAAACACAGACGTCACCCAAAATGGCTCAGTGACTTTAAGCGTGTGTGTGTGTGTGTGTGTGTGTAGGGGGGTTGGCTGTGCACTTTGCATATTGTCTGAGCAGGAATGCTCAAAGTGTTTAAGCAGGAGAGGCATTTTTAAAATATTTTCCTCACACTCGAGTCGAATATAAGTTTGATTTTATGCCGCGTTTTATGATTCAAAAGAGGTCAGGAGTGATTTGCATATTTTGACATTTTAAACAATTCACAGCTCAAAAAATGGGGATTTTAAAAACCTGCCTGAAATCAGCCACGGTGGGCTTTTTTTTTTTTTTTTTTGAAGGAGCCAAATGGAAGGAACCAGCCTGGGTACTCAATTGTGCTGTTAATATTATACTGTCAAATGGAGAGGGCAACACTTGACAATGAAGAACAATGAGTATTTCCAAGCCTTTCATGTCCACCAGCCACATGCCTATTGAGTGGAGCACTTTCACTGATATTCTGTTTTAATGTGTTATTGGCCAAGGCAGGGGAACAAGGTGACAACGGAGAAGCAGACAGTTTGGTCAGTTTTGATCTTTCACCCCTACCTCCATCTCCCACACCAGCTGAAGTGCACTGAAGTCACTGATGTCGTCTTTCTAACCTTTCTTTTGCTCTTATGTTTGTGGCAGTAACATTAGTGAGGCACGTTTGGCACCAGAGGGAAACTACACTAGTTTCAATCTTCTGATCACCTGGGAAATCCTGAGAGGAGGGAGTGAATGAGCATTGGTCCCAGTGGTCCAACTTCCTTTATAGCTGCAATCTCTTTTTTTTTTTTTTCACAATAAAATGGTAACAGATGAGTTAGACATATATGGCACCATTACAGTCCAAAGGTGTCTGATCAAGTGCATTTTTATACAATAAGAATTTAACTTAAATAATTAATTGTTGTCAGGAGAACAATGCACTTGTGGTGGAGCTGCAAATGTTTGATTGTTGATTCAACAGAAAATGAATCGGCAAAAAATAGTTGGTTTTATTTTGTGAATTAAGTATCTTTTTATTTGTCTTTATTATGTTAGTATATGTTCTGTTCAAATCTTTGAGTTTTAAAGCAGATTTTGAACTTGCAGATGTAACAACAGATACAAACTGATACAGATACTGCTTTTGTCTTATTTTGAAGGGAATGAAAAGCATTGTAGAAATGACCAATCCTCCTTGCTGTCTCTTTGCTAGTGTATAGAGGTCATATAGAAGCATCAGTATTAAACTGCAATACTGTTTCCTTACCACAACATTCTTGAAATTGCTTTAAAAGGGAATTTGAATTTCCAAGGTGTGAGCATACAAAACAGTTTTGGAATTTTTTTTTTTCAAATAGAAAGCTATGTTTTGCAAAGTATATATAAAAAAATATTTGACTGATATTTGACTGGCTTAAGGTGTTAAGCAAAAGAAAAAAAAAATGCCTCAGGGTTTTTGAGAATGGTAATTATTTGCGTGACCACAAGGGGTCACTGGTCCCAAAAACGTAAACATGGAGTTGTTTTTCTAATTCTGACACACCTTGAAGGCATCATTCCAAGAGGAAAACATTTCACAGCATTGGCCATGGATGAGCTTGGCCAGCCGTGGCTGTCAAGATGAGGGTAGTGGTGACACAGCAGGGGGGGCTCTTACAAGCATCGACGGCAATAAAGGAAAAGTAAAGCAGAGTAAGGAAGGAACATCAAGCTGAAAGCATAGCTTGCCATTACTGGTTATCTCAACCCCAGGCTGGATGCTGCTTCAATGAAGACTCATCAAAATGAATGATAGGTGTTGAGTTAGAAACCTGGCCAAATTAGAGTGTGGCTGCGGCGGGGGTGGGGCTGTCTGCAAAAATGTGTCTTTGATGACATTTACCTGCTCTAACAGGCTCGGATACTTGCGACTGAGAATACCCGGGTGGGAATAACCATTACAGTGGGCCTGGTTGTGCTTTAAGTGATTGAAGTGATTGGTCAGTGAACGAAAAACAAACAAGAAAATGTAAATCAAACAACAACAACATCTCCACACTGGAGCGGTCCCTGTGGTGGGGAGTTTTAGATGTGGAAGTCAGTGGCGCACACTGCAACAGCTCTGTGATTAATACCACTGACAAAGCAGTAACTAATGATCGATTGAGGATGCCTGGATTCTAAAGACCATTTCCCCTTCACTTACTTTGCCTTTTTTCGAAGCCATCTGATATTTTGATCACTGGCAGGGCCACGTCGGGGGAATTAATCACTAATTTAAAGCTGGAACCTTCTCATTTGCACAGATCGCCACTCACAGAAGCAGATTTTGAATGATTACTTCAGTTCAGATTCACCTTATGTCAATTGGAGCTTTTGCCCCACTTATTAATAAACGCTTCACACATAATAATAGCTCAGTTTTTGACAGTATGTATTGTTGTGTTAAAGGAGCTGAATTTTAGGTTCATACCTGCATTTTGGGCTTGTTTTAGGGCATGTTTACATACTCTACTGTTTACAACACATAATCTTCTACCTTTATGGACCTTCTCTTTGAAACACTTCATATCTGTGGCTTCATGTTTCTTTAAACACCCCTCATTAAAAAACCCTATGCTCTAATACCACTTTTCTGCCAACTCAAAACTTATTTTGATGGACTGGTTCTAGTGATCCTCCCAACACGTGTGCTGCTGGTCTTTAATGCTATAGTCAAGTGCAATTACGTTCTTGTCAACACTACACATAAGATGTCAAAGTCAATGTTACCCCACTAAGACTCTCTGCCAGTATCAATCAAATTGCAGTTAAAAAATACCATAAACTGCTGAATGTTTGAGTTGGCCTTGCATACCGCCCCCAGCCCCTGACTTAAGTGGTTTATGTTCAAAAACAGCCAAAAAGAGTTGGTGCCACTCTGAAAGCAGTTTTCATGGCTGAGAGCAGGTTCCTCAACTGTCAAAAGTGAGGGACTGATTCAAGATTATTTGTGCTCAGTGTTTCCAGGTCTTATGCATCTTCCCTCTGGTGTCTCTGCCACATCACTGCAGCTGGAGAGGGACGGTAACTGCACTGTAGCTGCACATATGAATAGTGCAGCTACAGTATCATCCTGACATCACAACTAAACATAGGTCCTGGCAGCTCGTGTAATGGCGCCTTTTCTGAATTCAAGTGCATTTCTCAGTGGATTTGGCGCTTTCATACTTAACAGTATTTAGATATAGTTACGGTACCTGCTTTATAATCAACACGGACATGGAAATATAATTTTATACAACATGTGACCATGAAATAAGGCTTTGACAATTTTACTGTTTTATTCTAGGGTTAGGGTTAGACACACACACACACACACACACACAGAGAGAGAGAGAGAGAGAGAGGGATTACCCTGCATCATAGAAATAATTTCACCACGGCAACAGGTTGAGCTCCTGTCACATGCTTTTTTTTCGCTGTTTATATACTTAAACATGCACAGTGATTTTAAACCAACATTCCCCTGAGCGGTCCTCTTTATACATTTAACTCTATCCACACTCACCCGATGTGTGTCCGTCAATGAAATCTTCATTTATATCGAGCAAGAGAAACATGGCTCAACATTTACAGCCTAATGTATTATGCAGCAGCAGCTTTTAAAAAAAGATGATTGGAGAATTCCCATCTGAAACGCAGCTGCAACATCAAAGTCTGAGTGGGAAGAAAATTAAATGGTACAGAAATAAATAATGGTAGACTTGATGTCTTTGCTAATTGGGATCTCTGGCGCTTGGGTCAAAAGGCCTCCACCAGGCAAAGCCTAAGAGGCACAGCTCTGTTGTATTAAGGTGGTAAGGTACAATAACATGTTGTGCTTGCAGACTTTTACTCTTTGACTTGCTGAATATGCATGCATGGATTTCAGCGCCGTGTTGCGGTGGTGGGAATGTGAGGCTTTATAATACGGATGCCAGACACATTTTTAGTTCATGGGCCACATACAGCCAATTTGATCTCAAGTGAACCAGAGCAGTCTAACAATTGCATATTAACCTTTAAATAACACATCCAAATTTTCCATTTATTTCGTGTAAAGCAAGTATAAGCTTTTTTTTTTTTTTTTTTTTTTTAAATTTATTAATCTCTGCTAAAATGGTCGGTGCAGTAAAAATCACAAGTGTAAAAATCACTGAATCTGGCAGGTGTGTGGTTTGCAATTAAAACTCACTACACGAGCGCGGTAAACTCCTTGACCACAAGGGGGCGCTATAAAAAAAACATTACGTTTTGTCACTTACCTCAAAAACAGCTTGATTTAAGGTAATTTTTCTGCATTTTAATCTTTCAATTAATCAGGTGTGTTCTGTACAAAATTTTTAAAATCCCCCTTTACCCTTATTCAACCACTCATCAGAAACCATGTGGCCAAACATTCGGAGTCATCATACTCTGCTGATCTAAAGTTGTTCAATCATTTTTGATATGTTAATCTTTTCTCTTTCTTTTGCCTCTATTCTTAGACTTTATTGCCAACATATGGTCTGCTTTCAAGTACTTAAAAATAGAAAATACATCAGCTCTGCATGTGATGTCTCCTTGGTGCTGCACTCAGTAAGTACCAAGGTACTCAAGTACTCCAGTGGTGGGAAATTCATAAATATTTTTCAAGATGATTGAGTGTTCAGTTTGGACGCTGTTCATCGTGGCCTATTACTTTGATTCTACATTTCGTCTACAGTTTTCACACTTTGTGTAATCATCCAGTGGACCATGATGCTCCCTTTGGTGAGCCCTATATGGCCCACAAGCCATATGTTTTACACCTATGCTTTATACTTCTGGAACAAAAGGATGCAGAGGCAGTGTGTTTAATACTCTGTGGACTGGAATCAGTTTCATAAAGGGACTCTGAAAGCTGAAGGAAAAGAAATCCATGTGAGTGAGACAGCGTGCTGACCATCGTCTCCAGAAGTACTAATGAAGACTGCTCCCCTAAGGCCTGCTTCACTGCTGCCAAGTAGCCGGACAAACACTAGAGGGCTCTCTCCACGGACAGCAGCATGGGACCCCCTCTGCTGTCACTCACACTGCACTCACATCCAGCTATGAAATGATGAGATCGACCTTTTCACTAACTGCCTCGATAAGACCTGTAAAACACGTTTCTTGCTCCTTGTCTTTTCATCATTATTTTGGTACATTCATGCGTCAAAAACACATTAAAAGTGTTAGGCAAAAGGCTGCGGTAAATGACTTCAATAGTTTAACTTTGCATTGTGCCAATGTGCGTGTCCATCTGTTAACCATCTCAAATGACAGTGTAAATGAGCAGCCTCGGTTTTCACTCATCACCTTGCCTATTTCATTTCACTAAGGGTCAACTCACGCGTCGCTGCCCCTCCAAAGAGAAGAGTTGGGATAAAGAGGATGAAAACACCGTAAAGATGTGATTTTTTTTTTTTTTTTTTTACCTGCGCACACCTATGTAATATCCCCAGCTCCAGTGCAGCCGAGCAATTTGAGACGATAACCTTTGCGCGTCAGTGCCTGGGCAGAGCGGCATGCATTCATTTGTGCGCCTGTTGACCCGGCTCCTCATCAACCCAATGAGCGCCGTGGAGGGGAGGCTCTCTTCGCCACCGTGCTTCTCTCCTCCATCTCCTCCTTCACTTTTCCAGTCGGCCAGCAAGCCTGTCGGAGCTCTCAACTACAAACCCCAACACTGTCACTCCGCCTTGACAAACTGCAGGAAGGATTTCTAGCCCTCTCTCCGCGTTTTTGCTCGTTACCCCCGCCGCCTCGAATGCATTGGACTTTTTTTTTTTTTTTTTTTTTTTTGGCGTTTTTTTTTTTTAAAGGAGGGAAAAAAAAAACGTTAAAATGATGCCGCAGCGGAAAAAGATCCAAGTCTCACTAGTAAGTATAGCCCACCGCCATGTATTTAAACCTAACAGGTATTAGTGACTGCTGTTTATAGTGGAGGGGGGTTTACCGGGACTTCTCGTCTCTGTCGCGGGGATACGGTCCATTTTTTTTCCCGGCAAGGAGCGAACAGCAAGTCCACAGAAAGGTCTGCAACTTAGGCTGCCTTCTTTTATTCACATTTCACTTGCCTCTTCCGCGCACACATGCTGCCTCTGTACGTTGCATTTTCCGATTGCCTCGCGCGCTCCGGCGCCACATTTGCTACGCTGAGACTGGCTGATTGGAAACAATGTCTGCTCAAAGGGTAAAAACTTCAGAGAGAGGGCGAATCTGGGTGATCGGGGTACGTGCTGCGGACTATCGCAGAGGCGTAAAAAGGCAAGTGGTTAGAACTTTGTGGATTCATTTTTTTCCGGTTTGATTTTCGGACCGACGTGACCGGGAGGAATTGGGGAAAAAAAAAAAATGCATCGTTCCCTGTCTCAGGGCTACCTCGGACAGCTCCTCCGCTGCCGGCGCTCGGTTTGCGGCTGAGCTGTCTGGAACCGGCTGCTTTCTGCCGGGGAGCTGTCCTACCCCTGTGGTGCTGAAACCGCCTGCTTAGTCACGCACCACAGTGACTTAAAATCCACTATAAAGCGGGGAAAAAGGCGCAATTTCACGTCAGCTATTTATGGCTAAAATTGCGCACGGTTTATTATTTCATATTTTTAATAGGTTTATTTTTCGCCCTTTGCTCTATATTATTTTATTTACCGGGTCCTGCATCTTTCAGTCTCCGTGTTAGTGCCTGCAGTTGAAGGATGTCACAGTAACTCGGATCACTCCACACTTTATGATATTGCAGTTGGCTTCAGGTGGAATACGTTACAGCTTTATTGTCCTTGGAATTGCATCCCTGGAAGCACACAGCATATGAGCACACCGACATACTGTGTGCAGTAAAAGTTACCAGAACTAACAGTGACACTGTGCTGAGAGCAAGCCATCCGGGGCTGTGATAGCATGTCCACCTGCATCAGTTTGTAGCTGAGGACAACTCAAAGCCAACCCTTTGTGTCTGTGCTTTTTTGCATTCTGGTGTGTTGTGCACTAAAGCGACAGGGCTGGTTAAATGGATATTAAAGCTCAAACTGCTTTTGATTAAAGGGCAACATTTACATTTAGCTGCAGCCTTTCTTATTAAACAGGCTCTGCTGCAACTCATTTTTATTGTTTTATAGTCTCTCTGTGTTTAAAAAAAAGAAAAGAAAAAATAAGTTAACATCCGTGTTAATTAGAAAAAGGCACCTTCTGTGTAATTTGGCATATGTGATTGAATGATTAAACAGCTCCTCTAAATTCCCTAACAATCTGGATTATCTCAGTGATCTGCAGCGCTGTTGACTTTATAGCTCTCACCTGCAGCCACCCCCGCTATCTAAATCTTACACTATTGCTTGCATGCATGCACGGATGTTTTTAGGAATCTGATTGCAGCCTATATATTAATATTTCACCCAACAATGTATTGTGAAAACATTAATCATCGGGAACATGTAATTGCTCAAAATCTTTCCAGGATTATCCCCAGAACAACAGATTAAAGCAAGGCAATGTGATGTTGTGGGCTGAATAGCCTCAGAGTACAGACGTACCCATTTGTTGTTCAACTGTGGCAGCATAATATGAAAACAAGAATGGAATAAAGGGTCATGACTGCTACAGATAGATCATTTGGAGTAATGAAGTGACATCTTGACTTCTTGCACGGAAATGAGAATTTTATTCCTGTTTTTTAAATCCCATATTTATGTATTTCTGCTCGTCTCCCTCACACTCTGACTGGCTGATCTGATTTGTCCAATGCTTATTTGTCTGTACTTTCTTATTCCTGCCTCCTCCTTTTCTCCCCACCTCCTCCTGACAACTCCTCACAAGACTAAAAGACAACTTACAAACAACTGTGATTGCTCCCTTATAGGTCTCCCCTTCGGAATAAAGCCAAATGGATGCTGTGCTGTGCTCCTCACCCCCTCACCAACTGCTATGGAGGCATGCCAAACCATGCAAGTGACCTTTATCACGCCATGAATGCAAGCTCTGCTGTTCAAAGAGGACACAAGTAACCTTTTCTTGTTATCTAAGAAGGAGCTGTTGATCTGAAGAGAGGAGCTGGAAACGAGAGGCCGGGAGAAAGAGAGGGAGAGAGAAGAGTCTCGTAAAACAAACAAACAAACAAACAAACAAAACAAAACAAAACACACAACGACAGGATGCCAAAGCGGTCCGAGGAGATGCTGATGGATCTGTGGATGTCCTTGCTGCTGGTGTGGATTACTTGTGTTCCCTGCGTGTCTATGACTCCGATCATAGACCAGTCCAAAAGTACACAAACTGGTGGGTCCGCGGCGATGGCGAGCGGTCCTGGCGAAGGACAAAGATTACTGAGCCGCGCCAAGAGAGGATGGGTTTGGAATCAAATGTTTGTGCTGGAGGAATTTTCTGGACCCGATCCAATTCTAGTTGGCAGGGTGAGTGCTGTGATTGTCAGCATTATATTAAGCTCGCTTATCGTGTGGAAACATTAATTCGGCCATTTGAATGCTCCCTCCATTTTTTCCTTTCTTCCCATGGGCAGTGGGAGGGTTTTGGTTGTCAAGGGGAAGCAGAGATATGGGGACAAGAGAGAGGGATGTGTAAACAGGGAGGGGGGGCTCACAAATGCTTTTGGAAATAATTAAACTCATCAAATAATGGTGGCAACATTTGGATGTCCTTGAAATCCAAGATTCTGTCTAGCAGTCAGGGATTGTTATGTTACTTATAAAAAAAAAAAAAAAGTCCACAAAAAATACAGATGGATCAGATTTTTTTAATCTCCTTTTTCCAGTCAATTTCTTCCTGATTCAATCTGACATGCGCATAGTATACAAGGAAGCTTGTTATTTGTTATAGTTAGTTTTTTCCATTGCGGCTCCATAATGACCAGAACTGCAGGCTAATCCTGCGGCTAAGGGCCACCTGCTCCCTGGCCTGTGTGGAAGTGTCAGGCAGGTTTCAGGGGAGGAGAAGGCTGCTGGCCAGCCCGGCCAAAGCAGCTTGTTCACAGCTCATTGCTGGGACTCACCTGGGGAGAGTCAGCCTGGCAGCCACGCTCGCTTCCCTCCCCCAGAATATCACCCAGCCTCTCTGGCATGGACAGGAATGCAGGCCATCAAGCATATTTGATCTCGCGCAGTAATAGCTTTTGCAAACAGTGTTGCGGTGCCTAATATTTGATAATTGCTGGGTATGTCTTTCTTGTTTATGACATATTGCCATTGCACTGCATTGAAATTCTTTTTTTTTTTTAGACGTGGCACCTGACAGCAGTTAAGCAAAGCGCTTGCACAAGAAAATAAAATGTGTTGTCCCAGTAAATTCTTTCAATTTCACCTCCTTTTGTTTTTCTTTCTTTTTGTGTTTTTTTTCTTCTTCTATCCCGAGCATTGTCATATGGCTGCATCAATTAAACATTTGCCACCATGTGGGATTTGCACCTGTGTTTTCTAAATACCATACGAACACAAAAATGCTGTTAAGTGATGCATTAATTTTTCAAGCGAGTCAATTAGGCAGCCTCTGCAGGATTCGACAATGGCTGCTCATCAGAATGCTGGAACAAACAAGCACTCACCGGGGCCACAGTGACCATATGTGAGCTTGGAATTTAAAGGTTAAAACTCAGCATTACAAATTGTGAATCAAAAATTTGATGGATCCCCTGCTTATGCATTTATAGATTTAAACCTGCAAATGTTTTGGTCACACTTTTTATGATGCATGTGTCTGTGATGCATCACAATCCACTTCAGTGTAGTGATCCGCACTCTTGAATTTACATAATAATAATCATAGTACATCATTTAACAGCTTCTAATGCCCTGAAAGGTCAAGTAGCATACTATTTAATGCTTGCTGGTCATTGTTTTAACAAGGGTCATAGTGTTTTATAAATCCTATAGTTGTAACACTTTATAATGTTTTTTTTGTTTTTTTGTTTTTTTTTTTAAATCCATTATAATCATTGTTGTAATACATCATAATGCACCTACATGGTTTGGTCATCCTAACCCTATCATACAAAATAAGTGGAGTCTGACCGATATATCTCAGTGGACCGATATTGTTAGCCGATATCAGCCTATCAAAGACGTATCTGTATCTATTGATATTGCGGTGTATGTGTTCCTAATATGCACCAAAATAAAAAACTTTACAACACAGTATAAAATACAGACAGATAAGATTGATTTTTAAATAGTGTTTGCTTCTCATACTATTATTCTATTTATTCTTTATTTAAATAGGCAGCAGATAACTGACACTGAATATACAGTACTGATGTTTATTTGACGATTAGTTTTATTTTTTTAGTTATTCTTTATTCTCTCAGATATTATATTTAGAATTGGTAAACAATATAATACACTAAATGTGTAATATTGTTAAATACTCCTTAATTTAATTCAACTTAAAAACATTTTCATTCCAGTGCAATAATCACCATATCTGTATTTTCCTTTTTTTTTTCTTTTTCTTTTTCTGAAAGGAATATTTATAGTATTTGTCTCAAAAATCCCATGTTGGTCATGCAAGCATTATTCATGAATTATGGCAAAAGGATTGCAATAACAATGTCCTTGAGTGTGGAGTAGTTATGAAGTATTATTGTATTTGACCTTGCAAGGATTAAAAAAAAATAAAAAAAATTGCTTTGATGTGCTGCCGTTTTGTAATAAGGCATTATAATATGTATAAGTGCTCATAACTATAACTATAATTATGCAGTCCTGTATAAAGATTATAAATATCAAGTATGCATAGAAACAGGCTTCATAACAAAATGCATTTTTGTGCATTTTTTTTTTTTAACCAAAAAGAATGGCCAACAAAGAAAGCAACACAAGAATGAAATTGCATTCACTGTCGACAAATGTGGATAAGGGAGTTGTGATTCATAATTCCAAGCTCACACACTTTGCTGTGCGCCTGTGGCCCGGGTGTGAAATGCTCTTCGGATTGTCAACAGAGGATTGGTGGCACAAAATCAAGTTTCCCGTCTTGAAGGATGCTTTCTCTCAAGGCCTCAGTAAATGCTTTGCCACAAACATGTCTGTAGGATAGGTTAGTTAGACGTACAGTAGAAGCACCTTCCTGCTGAAGGACATTCAGGCATCGGCCGTGGGGTAGGGGGGGCAGGTCTGGGTGAAGAAGAACTCGGCTTGCCTTTTGCGAGGTGATGATGATGGGTTGCGTTCACTGCAAGGTTAAGTGCTCATGACTATGCCTGGTAGAGCTAAGATAAGTCCTATGTTAAACCAAGATGGCACTGTACTGGTTTAAGACTATAAATCTCTCCCCCTCTCAGTCCCTTTTCTTCTCCTTTCTCTGTGTTTCTCACGCTTAATTAAAAAATGAATCAAATGGGTGGGAGGTGTGATTCAAATGGGTCATACAGCTCTCTGTGTATTTTGCACAATTTCCTCCACTGCGTGTGAGGCCGCCTGTGTCTGCGGTTGTGGGGCCTATTATCAAGGAAGTCCAGGCCAAGATTGGACTCTTTCCATCCCATAGTTTTTTATTGCAAGAGCACTCTGAGGTTTAATTATACGTGCATCCCCAATCTTCTGTCGGCGACCGGACTCACCTCAACTACACTAACACTGGGAACGAGAGTGAGAGATAGTGTTTGTGAGAGGGACAGAGAGAGATTGTACCATCGATTTTTTTAGCGGTGTGTCATTCGCGGTGTTCTCTCTCAGCAGAGACTATTAGCATAAACGCAGGAAAGCAGGAGAGAGGAGGGTTAGAGGAGGTGGAGGTGTGGAAGAGTGAGAAGGACGGCCACAAGGCGTGACAGCACCCTTCCCTTTTGCTGTTCTTCTTCAGTGCATCGTTTCTTGACATTGTGATTCACTGAGCGGCGTGTTCGTCAGCCCCCGTCAGTCCCGTTGGCGTCGGGGAGCAGACATGCAGTACCTGTTAAAGTGAAGCAGGGGAGACAGCTGTGAAAGCTTGTTGCTCGGGCTCTAGCTTAAAACGAACACGGTGTTGGAAGGGATTTTAGGATTACTCATCATGAGCCAGGGACGGTTCAGAAATAACCCGTCATTAAGAATAGAAATAGGCAAATGAAGTGTGAAGGTAGATAGGCTTGAGCGTATCGCTCACATAGACCGAGCCAGGGGACGTGCGTTTGCTCATTGTTGACGACGAGTGGGAGATACCACTTCAGAGAGTAAAGACTCTCATGCAGGCCATTGGGAGGCAAGCAGAGGGTACTTTTAGGTAGAGCGGCTCTTGATTTAACATTGCACAGCCGTAATGGAAAAGTGTAGCCTGGGTTTTAACTCTTTGAACCCCGAGCAGTTTCAGGGCAGTTTTTGCTCCTGTCACATCCTGCACCTCTTTGGAAACAGACACAATCACGGCTGTAATCAGGTAAAACTCAGACTTTTGTGGAGTGTTGCACATTTATGATGCCAAAATAGAAACACAATACATTTTATTTATTTATACATTTTTTTAAGAACAAAAAAACAAAAAAATAAAACTCCACATGCTTTAAAAAATAGTATATTTAGATTTTTACAATTTACAGCCTTTCTTGTCCTTTCCTCTCATCCTGAAGCTCACTCCAAGTTTTGCTTAATTTTTTATCATAAAGCTGTAGGTCTCAGCTGAACCCTTTAACCCTTATTTAAACCCCCCCTTTTTTAATTTTTTTTTTATAGGATGTGGTTAATGCAAACAGTAAAATTCATTTAAATGTCATTTCAAGGTTACATTTGATTGATCTGGCTGACAGCCATGTTCCACACATTCAAGAACCATGAGAAAAAAGAGATGAATGCTTTAACTTAGAAAAAAAACCTTCCTTTTAAACTGTGTTGTGGGTTCAGAGGGTTAAAATAAAATGAGTTTTCTTTAGTATATAACATTGTTATATGTTGTCCTACCTCTCTCATTTGAGCATTAGACATAAACAAACCTAATGCAATGTCAGCCATGTTTTCCCAGCATTTCGCCTCTTCAATCAAAGCTATTTCAATTATTCAAACAAACAAAGAAGCAACTCATTTACACCAAGCCATTAAAGGCGAAACATTGCCTCTGAACAAAAAGACAAACAGCGAACAAATCGCTGTGTTTGCACCAAAGAGAAATCAGAATCCCTTCCTTTGTAGTGCTGAGGCAGATTGATGGCAGTTTGAGCTGGAATATCTTAACAGCCTCAGACGTAACTTTTCTAGACTGCTTTACTTCCCGGCGGTCATTTGGCAGATGGTGTGTGGGGATTGATAATGATGGATTCTGGTCTGCAGAATGGTGGTGCAGATGTGGTAAATTGACTGATCTCTCATCCCATTGTCCAACGCTTTTATCGACCACGGCATTGTAGGTGTTTTCTCACAAAGAGAATTGATAATCAACCATTAATATTCATCAATTCCGGCTCAACTGCAAGATTGCAGGGATGACAGTGATACAGAAAGGGAAATAAAAGGCTTTGATTATTGATTCAGCAAAGGAAATGGATATGTCCGGAAGAAAAAAAAAATAGCTTTGTCTTTGTACGTGTGCTTGGGGAAAGAAACACAAGCTTCATTCTTCCAAACAAGCTGTTTGACAGGATTCCCAACAAGACGGGCCACAGACGTATCAGATTGGTGGTGTAACGGAAGTCTGCAGGACGTATTGCTTGAAGCAGAGGTGATATTCTGTTCTATAAGTGATGTTTACTGTGCCCCCCTAAAATTGAAGACCCTTTGCTCGTACTGACTTGTCTCAAATGGTTTAATCTTTCTTTCTTGTTTTTTACCCTTTAGAGGTGCTTTCAGGTGGAACTGATAAGAGATCACAGCCTGGGTCTCCGTGTTCCTTGGAAAAAGCAGGTTCACTTAATATGTGTTTATTTATTTACTGAATAGTGTGCCTGATAAAGTGGGATTTTTTTCACTCCTCACCATGATACGAGTAAAGATTGGAGTTTTTACCACCTGGACCTCAGCAAAGCATCTTTATCTGGGATGTTTTCCCAATTCAATTCAGAACTTTTTTGTTGCTGTCTGCACTTTGCGCTGCTAGTACAAGATGTGGGACATCAGTCTATAAATACTGATGCGAGCTACTTCTGCTCGACTGGATTGCCTCTCTCTGTCTCTGTCCCCCACCTCCACCTCCGCCCCTCTTTCTCTCTTTCTCTGTGACGGGGTGATTATGGAGAGAGTGACTCTTGAGCCCAAGTAAGCTTGCCTCCAGGGCCGATGGGGTGTGGTACAATGACATTGTTAAAATTTCTCCAAGTGTTTGGCATTGGCAATGCGAGGCAGTGAGGCAAAGCTAAGACGAGATTGAGTCCTGAATGCAGCTGTCTGAGACTCCCTGGTCTTGCCAGGAGCCCTACTGCTGCTTGGTTTAGACCAAAGGTTGATCCGCCTTCTTGGCTGAGCAGTGACGGTTCTAAGGGGGGCAAGGGGGGCTAGACTGGTTTTGAGAGTGGGCTCAATTTTAACACAACAGTGAATAGTATCATATGGCACTAGAAAACCTGTAGAATCCATTGGTATCAACCGTTTCATGACATGAAGATGAGGCTAAATTTTAACAAGGTAAAAGCTGTCATGGCTAAGCGGTCCCTTGACATCTGACCCCAAGATATCTCAATCGAACAATGATTCAGGGGTACCCAGAAGTCTCCCCTATGCAGACATGCATGCTTTATGCAAATCCCCTGCAGTTTGTAGTCAAAACCATGCCGTTTCTCTCATGCAGTATGAATTATTAATTTTTATTGTATTAATGTATTCATGTATAGTGGGGTGTAGGAGCAATAATGTCAGTGGCCAAGAGGTAACTAAAAATGTTATGTAAGTTATGTTTAGGCAGCCCTCAGCAGCAACATGGTTTTTGAGGGTCTGTTCATGATCAAATCTTGTAACTTTGTTATGCTTTTTTAAAATTAATTATTAATATAAATGATTTTTTTTTAACATAGTTACCTGGTCAGAAGATTCATTACCTTTTGGAGAGAGTGCCACGACATGGGGTCACCAACTGTCTTGTGATTGTATACATTGGTTATGACTAGAAAACTGATGTTCTTGTGGATGCAACACACCCAATTTATTGCTGTTTGATGATGTAAGCCTCCCAAGTATCCATTTCATTGTAGTGAGAGCAGTTTTTGAAACTTGACCTCACTGTATAAAATGCCCTCTAGGATAATCTCACAGCCTCATGAAACTTTACAACTGCAAACTAGAGACCTGGGGGAATCAGAGGATGTATGGCTTCCTTAGGCATATCGACAATAAGGGGATTTCTCAGCAGTTTCCAGAAAATAAGTGCTCACCACCCAATTTGCTGAAAAATGCAATTCTTGCAGAAATCTCCAGAATGTCAAAAGTTTTTGATACCAAATCTCAGCATGTGTTTTTTTCTGTGGTGTTCCTCATAGTATACCTGTGTTACTGTGGTACTCTGCAGGGATCTCTGACCATCATTATTAGTTCTGGAGCAGGAAAAAAATAAAATAAAAGTAAGCACCAAATCCATTTAGTATCAACCCAAAAAAGTGCTGCAACAACCTATACAGTAGAGATATGAGTATAAGAAGGCCATCAGGATTTTCTTCTTATACTTGTATCATAATGTTCTCAGAACTTGTCCACTCCAAACTTTATAAAACTGAACTGCCCCTGTGTCTGAGTCAAGTGATGTGCTCCCTGATTAGCACAGATCCCCCGTCTTAATCTGCATTTATCGCTGCTCCAACAATTGAGCCGATATCTGGCTCTGCCTTTGATTGATGGATGAGGAGTGGGAGTTAACGAGAATATTAGCTGAATTGTTGAAGTGATTGATAGCCATTATGACACACAAATTATAAGCATTGGCTCGGATATAATAAATTCTGAAATATAGCCCAAATTAGACACAGGTTCCAGTGCCATAGTGAGAGGGTTGAATCAAAAAGCTGTCATTAAATCCAGAAAAGGAAAACCCGTCGATTTTTTGTTGGACTTCATTTCATTGCATTTGGTTTCTCACACCCACAACAGCTCCTGGAATACAGCTCTGTAATCTCTCTTCAGGCAGCACCTCAAAGATCTGTATTGAGCTGCAGTCTAGCAGCAGCTCCTCTGTCTCTCAGCCCTCAGATCTCCATCGCCTAGTCTTGTGTAATTTAGAAAAAAAAAACATGCTAACATCCCTCTGTCCTCTGCCTCCCTCTCCTTTCCCTGCTCTGTTAGCATGCTCCTCTCTCTCCCTGAGGCTCACCTGCACTGTATATCACTAAGGCCGGCAGGGCCATTATATCAATGGGCCATGGTCACAGTCTCCCTCTTCCTTTCCAATCTCTCCCTCTGTCTGTCCCTCCCGGTCTGTAATAAAACACTGGGCCCAGCGGTGGCTCTGATAGAGCTGTGGGATCACATTAGTGCTGCCCTCCAAGAGCTTGACAGGTTGTCTATGGCTTTGTGTTGTCGTCCTGGTTCCCATTAACAAGCTGCGTATGTGTATGTGCATGTGTGTTGTACAGTAGTCCATTCGGGAGTGTTATGGACTAAAATGAGATGAGCAGACACAGGCTTGGATGGAGTATATTTAGACATGAGGGTTATGTGTGCAACAGTAAATACAGTGTGTCGGTGAAGCTTTATAGCTGGTGTATCTTTACAAACATTTGCTGGGGTGTCAGCGGAGTCATATTTATAAAAGATTCCTCTCTAAACTGCTCGATATGTGTTTCGAGCAGAGATTGCAGCCTGCATTCTGTGGTATCTCCAATTTACTGTTGACCTCATGCTCACTGGCATTATTACTTTTAAAGCAACCGTATCATCATTGCTTGTATCTTAAATGTTATTGCCAGCCAAGTAATTTTACCAGGCTGCCAGTGATGATTTAATAGAGTACTGAAGAGTATGTTCACATTGTACCATTTGGCAGATGTGTCATTTTTGAAATATCACTCATGCTGTTCCCCTCTTTCTATTCACTCCCACACATATAAACATAAGAGCCTGACAGATATATCGTTTGACCGATATCATCAGTTGATATTATTCTATCAGAGGCATATAGGTATCTATTGGTTAAGAATGGACATCTTCAATCTCAACTTCCTCCCACTGTACAAAATTTAAGCCAAAATGTTCTGGATTCAGCTGCTGCCATCTGCACTGGTGGCATCATTTGGAGCCAGAGACTGCACAGTGGTGAAAGAGTGGACCCGTGCTATGCATAAACTATTCCTGCATAAACTCCTACCTGACCCAATCTGAGCACAATATGAGCTGTCAATCTCACATTGTGAATGACTAATTAACGCCAAATGAACACTTTAGCATACAGCAGCAAGATGACAACTGACCTAAATACAGAAGCTATGGATGAAAAAATACATTTGACATGTACTTTGATTTTTTTATCTTTGCCCATTTAGCCTCTCAGTTAACACTGAGTGGGCGGAGTTTATGGCCTGTACTGCAGCCAGACTTAAGGGGGCGTCACGATGCAAGATGTTCTTATTTCACCGATATCAGCATTAATGTTGAATGGTTAGCGGCAATGTATAATATACAATAGTAATTGGGTCCGTTTAGAAATGGCATTAGCTACTTAATTTATTAATAGTTTTCAGCAAATTAACTTGATGATCTTTATAAGCCAATTCATTATATTTTTATTATTCTGTCTTTTCTCTTGCCATAATTTACAACACTGGTTCACAATGTCGCATGAACATTGAACATTGTGTGATGAAGTTTTGGGGAAGCAACCTTTTAGATTGCTGGATTCTAACAAGATCACACAAGACTCACAAGATCAAGAGATTTGGAGTAAAGTCGTAATGTGTTTGCGTCTGAACAGAAGTTGTTGGACCAGCGTGCTGTGAGGAGCTACTGGCAGCTACAGGCATGATTTAGTTATGTGTAAAGAGACAAGGCCACAGTCAAAACAACAGTGGTGATGGTGACATACGTGGGCAATAATCAACAGATGGTTCATCAAATCACCTGCCAAGTATTTTTCTAAAACCGCCTTCAAACGGTATGGGTCTCAAAAATATATCAGTTGGGCTTGAATAAACATTGAGCGTACACAGTACACAATGTCCTGTCTGTGCTCTCACATGTACCCAGCAACCACTGTGCATTAAATCACATCCTGTATTTCCTCCCTGTGTATTTTCATGAGGGAGCTGAAATCATGTTTCAGTTCAGTGTATCATAAGGAGGCACATGACGCGTCTCGTCGGCGATCTCTCCAAGCTCTCTTGTGTACATGCATCAGCTGCAATTATAATTTAACAGGAAAGCACATCCATTCACACGGCTTCAGAGTCCCTGAGCAAAATAACAAGCTTGCTGCTATCACTCACATCTGTGGCTCAGCGTGATTAAATCCATGTTGTACAGTGAGTGCCTCACGTGGGGGCCACTTTCCCGAGCTTCTACATGAGTGTTAATTCACAGCAAATGGCCCCTTTATGGTTTCACCTTGGACTGCGTGGCTGTGATTAGTTCTCTCCCATGTCAGTGTTTGTCAGTCAACGGTGTCAAACTCTTCCAGTGGAAATCCAGCAAAGCCCCCTCCTCTCATTAAGCCCATCACTCCCCCCACCCCGGCTCCCTCTTTAACTGCTCTCCTTCCCCTCTGCTCTCATCTCCTCATGCCTCCCTCACACTCCCAGGCTCACCGGGCTTGGCCTGGGCTGGCTGTGCGGAGGTGGAGCGCTTAGCAGGCTAAATCATCTGGCACTCAGCCTTGAACTTTGCTCTAACTAATTTATAGGAATTAAAGTGGTTCACCTCAGACGCTTGGCTCGTGCGCCGCTTTGGCTAAATTACTCAATTTTCTTTTCAAAATAAGGGATTGTGCTTTGTTTGGATTATATCATTCTCAAAGCATCAAAAGATGCGTTTGCAATTTCACAGGCTTAAGCCTCTTGGCCTTTGTCTTGTGCTGACATTTAAATGATTGTTGATCCGTCAGACAAAACACCGGCCTGTGTATAATCATATTTTTTACAGGCAGCAAAAGACGACTAAATTAAGTCAACATTAAAGAGCCTGGTGTTGGACACTGTGCTTTCTTCTGAATTTGCACCATGTTTTCCATTCAAAACACTGGCCAAACATCAGTAGCAGTAAATGAGGTTACAATTATTCAAATCTGATTATTCAAATCAAAAGATTATGATTATCTGAAACCTGCTAATTGGCCCCTGCCTCTGACATAGTAGTTGTGAGCATAAGCCACAGCGGCAGCAGTAGCAGCTAAAGATTCCTGCTCCCTGTGCCAGTGTGCTCTTGTGGGCTCAATGTTTGGCTCCACTCCCCAGGCAGCTCCTCTCTATGGATAGAACCCAGCGTATGTGAAATGCTGCAGGCGTCTGCAGGCGGCTTATCCCTGCGCCTCTGCTCCCATACACGTCCCATCATCCAAACTGGGACTGCCGGAGTAATCTTGTTAAGAATGGATGTTGTTATTGTGTGACTGGATGTGCATTTGGCTTCACGGTTAGCTGGGAGCACACGTGGGCTGGAGCAGGAGAGACAATAGGGAGGGAGTTTTGGATCGGGTGTGTGTGTGTGTGTGTGTGTGTGTGTGTGTGTGGGGGGGGGGGGGTGCCTATTTCTGGCACTTAAAAGATGACAGTCCTCAACCCTCTTCCTCTGCCTCCTTACTTCCCTTCCTCACTCCTTCCCTAGTTCCTCACTCTCCTCACACCACATGATAACAACAAAGCGGCCTCAGTAAACAGTGGATGTGACATTTACTTGAGGATCGGTGTCTTCACCTCTAACAGGTATTAAAGATGATGATTATCATCACTGCTGAGCAGAAAGCAGAAGGTTGCTCACCTCAATCACTGAGTTGACAATAAAATAAAAAAATAAAAAATAAAAAAACACACACACACACAGTTGAAATCAATGGTTCCGTCATTTGCCCTCTCCTCTCTCAATGCAACCACTCCTAACTCTGGTATCTGGGTGCCAACAGACTGTGGCTTTGACCTTTCTAACAAATGAATTATTTCGGTTTAATGATCCCTTCTGCAGGAAGAACAAAAAGATAGCTGAAATAATAGCTACGGGAAGAGTGGGGGGAAGGTAAAAGGGCAGCACCCACACACCTCCCATACTTTATTTTCAAACCGTACTTTTACTTTGGCTCTGAAGACACCTGTACCCTCTAATAACACCTCCTCCTTGTATTTGTATCTCCAAGGTGCATGTGACACATGCAGCCCGAGCCTTATAAATGAACTGACTTCAAGAAGAAATACCCTGGATGTAACAAGCAGGTGGTGATGATGGAAACACACGCTTCTTTGTGTGTGTGAAAGTGACACTTTGAATTTTTTTTTTTCTCTTTCCCTCTCCAATGTTTGATTAATTCTTCTTTTTTTCTGTCAGATCAGAAAAGGGGGTACCGCACAGATAATAATGTGGTATAATCATGTAAGGCCATAAGTAGAGGGGGAA
>JAOWBC010000001.1:27126177-27138531 GCA_028566105.1 Hypoplectrus providencianus
AGGAGAAGAAGGAGGGGGGGGGGGAGTGCATGAAAAATTCACAACGTTATAATATAAAATCCAGATGAATCATGAATGCTTAATGGGAATCAGGGCCGAGCATGCAGGATGTTAAAATTGTTCTCAAAGAATTCTGGTGTATGTGCTTTTGTGTGCCAGCGCCGCGTGCACAAAGAGGGACACGGCATGTTACGTCGCTTCTCTCAGCTGCGCTGTCTCTGTCGATGGCAACGAAATGAGGTGTTTAGGGACACTGAATAGAGGATGCCAGAAACATGTGAAAAGCTTTTAGGGGGTAGAGGCCGTCTGTTATCGAAGTCTGGCTAATTGCCTTTATCCTAGCCGCAACTGCCTGTTGTTATGCTTGTGGAATCGGACATGCACCGACGGTCTATCTGATGAAATATTAACAAATCTTTGCTAACACCCGGTTTTCTCTATTGTGTTTTAATGAAAGGCAGAGTTCCAAGAAAAACTTCTGCTATTATGAATTATAGAACATCCAATTAGTGTAACATCATCGCAGATGAGTTTGATGAAAGACCGGACTGGTGTAATGTTGGAGGAGTGTGAACATTTAGTTAAGTTATCAAAGTGTTTAAATGTATTAGGGCTGTGTAGGTTGATTGGTTATGACTCACTGAAGACGTCATAAAAGATTTTAATTAAAAAGAATTCAGGCAAAGGAATTTATGTTTAACAGAACTTAAGTGGAACTGGAGTTTAAAATTTCACTTATTGTATCAGGGGATACAAACCATGATAATGCTGCAGCTATTTTGTGTATTTTGAGTTTTTAAAGAGAGGATGAAATCACTTTGGTACATATTTGAGGAAACAGTGCCTAAGCCCCCAGCTCCCATGGCAGCAGATATTTGAGAGCCAGCATGGTTATACGAGCTGCTAACTGACTGGAGAATGTCACACTCTCTGCAAATGTTGGGACAAGCTGCTTTTTTCCCTTTTTAACAAGCACACATACAGTCGCTTTTTCATGTACCATTTATAGGTTGTATTAGACAGGTCGATATATAGCCACTCAGGAGCCAGCCATTGGTTTTTGACCGCTGTTTGAAGCCATTTTGGTCGTGGAGCCACATGGGGCCATGTTTGAATGAGAAGGTCCAAAATCGTTTTGCTTGGCTTAGTTTGTTAAGCGTTACATTTATTTTAGTTAACTATGATTAACCAAACTCACAGCAGTGGGATGCACATTTTGACCAACAAAAAGTACAAAAAATGAATAGCTGATTCCTTAGAGTTTTAACAGTAAACAAGACTTTTTTAGCTGACCAAATTTTTATCACTAACATTTTTCTCATAGACTTCAGATATCTTTGTGCAGTCAGTGGAGTTGCCCCCTGCTGGTCATTGGAAAGAATGCAGGTTAAGGCACTTTCACTTCAGCTTCACTTTTCAGACCTGGAGGCTGCTCAAATGAAAGTCGTCTGACCAACATTCAGCATATTTTATGTTTATGTTTGTACCACTAACTAGCTGCAGCACGTGATAGCCCAGCCGGCTAATATTAGCTCTTATTTTTCTGGTCATGTTTAATGGACACCTGCCGAGTAATTGGCAGGTGCAGCTCCTGCACACATAATGTTGTGTTTGTGCCACATTAAGCATCACAGTGGGTTTAGCTAATGTCGGCTGTTTCTTTTCATGGGTTTTGTTGTTGAAATAACTAAACTCACAGTAGTGAGTAGCCCTGTGTCTTCAGCACTCTGCATGTTATCCAATGATTGAAACATTACACGGTGTAACATACAGCATGCTCACATTACAGATGGGACTGAGCCATGGCTCACCGTTTTAGCACTAGCTGTTTAACTGTCTCTACGGCCTTTGGCATTGAAGTGAAAACTAATTATTTCTACTCCCGGTCCACATAGAAGTTGCATCAATAAAATTATAGTGTTGACACTAAGTGAGAACCAAATATTCACACCTGCTAGAAAACACTTTGTATTCTTCTGTCACTGCAAAAGAATAGATACAACTTAAATGGAAGTAACAGTTTTTAACAAATAGGTGGAAAAAAAAAATCACTTCAACTTTAAATGTTATAAAGCATTTCGTTAGTTATATGTAAATGCACAAAGGACTGTAATAAACAGAGCTGTCCATTTGCTGAGCTTACCCTGCTCAGGGTCACAGGGGGCTGGCACCTATCCCAGCATGCACTGGGCATTAGGCGGGGTACACTTTCACAGGCTGCCAATCTATCACAGGGCTCAACACACATTGACACATTCACACTCACATTAACACCTACAGCCAATTTAGAATTTCCAGTTCAGCAGTCAGGCTGCATGTAGCACCAGAGTGCTGCCTTTATAAATTAATGTTGTTTTTTGGATGTATTGTTTTTCCCAATATACTTAAAAACAGCGCTGAACGACAATGATAAAGGCTTGGTTTGCTTTTCCGCTTGTGCGATTAAAAATGCCTTTTGCACTGAACTGAAAGTCCCAAAAATATAACATTATTATCCTTTGAGGAAATTCTCTTTTAGCAGTGAAAAGAAGAAGCGCAAAGATACTTTAAATTTTGACAAAAACGAGGAGCTGTGTCTGGGCGGGAAACCCCCTGTGAGTCTCATGAGATGACTGTCCTCTCCTCTAAGAAGAGGAACACTCTGCCAAATGGCACAGTGCCCTTTTATGTTACTTTCTGTGCTTTATCTGCGTCATGATGCCGCGTCGCTGCTGTTAGCTGATGAAGAAGAGGAGCAGCTGTGGTGAGGCAGCAATATTTTAATGGCTCCACAGATCTTTGAATGGTTTGTCATCGGGGGAAACGACCTGGGCCAACCCCAAAACCATTGTAGCCTCCATCTGGATGGAAGCAGTCACACAGGTCCTCATTTCCCTCCATCTCAATCTGTGCAGCACTCCCAGTGTTTACAGAAGCCGGCGCCCGCTTGAATCACCACTTGCCAAGATGTGGCATGTTTATCAGTGTCTCTCTCTGCACACAGTAACACACGGGCACATAAACACAGATGCAAACACACATTTCTATGTGTCTCGTTGAGTGGCCAGATAAGAAAACATGACATTATCTTTTTGGTGTGTCTGGCATACGCACACACGCACGTTTGTGCATGCTCCCATGTGTCCGTGCAACGTGTGTGTAGTAAAATGCTAATGTCATATCTGCCTTGATGACCTTTTCTTCTTTGTTGATGCCCGGTGTTTTTATAAATACCGTGCTGATATCCTGGGATGTGTAATTACCACACCGCAGCAACGCGATGCCTCTTTATTAGTTTTCTGACAATGGCCTTCCTCGTCGCCGCTGAGTGCTGCTTGTGTGTGTGTGTGTGTGTGTGTGTAATGTGTGTGAGGCTCCTCTGTTGTCCTGTTTACACAGCTGAATCCCACAGTCCTCATAGTACATGCTGCTCCACACAAACGCCTCCTAAAGACAAAGGATCTAATGTGTGATGTTCTATTTATACGTCAGTTTAGCTCAACAATAGTCATAATATCACATTTATTATCCTGTTATTCATCTTACAGGAGCTTCTTGGAAATGATCTCAGGGGATCACAAACGGATCATATCCACGTAACACGAAGAAGAAAATAGGCTGGAGGGATTTAACTGAGCAGATACCAGAGTGTGCTGTATTGCCTCAACAAATACCGCATCAGATCAAGAGTGAATTCAGATCAGGTGTCTCGAGCACACAATATGTGTGTGCACATTTACAATGCAAAAATAGGAGCGGGATTCCTGCCTTTGTTGCATCACCGGTGTGGAGGGAAAATGCATGTCAGAGAGGTCTCTGTGCATACGTAATGCGATCCGACTCCGCAGCGGCTCCGGCGTTTGTCGATAAAGATCACACTCCCCAGGTTCGACTCCGGGGATTAGGGCAGAGGCCGTTTGATCTTGGTGGTTTTGCATAAAAATCACAAGTCTCCTGAATCCTGTAAAAAAGGAGCTGAGTTAGCTAATTGGGAGGTGCTGCTGCACGCCAGCATGGACACACTGTAGCTTCTTGTAGTGTCCTCAAGATGCCTTTGACAACGCTGCAATTACAGTAAAGTCAGTGTTGTGTTAATGACGCTTTCAGACTGGAGCAGAGCAGAGGGGAGTCATGCAGCAGTTGACACACTGTCACCGTGCTTACAGATAGAGGAGACACACACACTTTCACACACACAACTGCAGCTATGCAAATAACAAGTTATCCCAGTCACAGCAGGGACAGGAAACGAAACATGTCACAAGTCTTGTGAATCCTGCATTTCTGAGCTGCATTCAGGGTCCCCTGCTTCCATATTGGATTCACTTGCACCTAAGCAGCAAACGCAGCAAAAGCAAAGAGGGGTGTGCCAGTTACGGAACATAATTGCTACTAATGACCATTAGGAGTTTGGTTTTCATCCTCCAGGGGCTGTAGAAAAGGCCTTTCGTCTTATCAGTTGATTAGAAGCAAATAGACGGGGCCGGATCCTGCATATTAAGTAAACAGGGGGCTAAAATGGTGTTACTCTATCAAGGGAAATCCTAATGGAGTGGCGGCGAGCTCATCCTCTGCTAATGCCTGACTTCTAACAAATGGACAACTGCTCACAAACCCCTGCTCCACTTGTCAAATATTGGTAGCATTTGTTTCTTTTTTTCCGCCAGCTGAAATTGTATCTGTAAAAAAAGCAAAAACAACAAAAAAAATTGTTCCATCAGCTTGGGGCTTGGACTCGGTTTACTTTCCTGCTCCTAACAGCAAAATGCTGTAGACCTTTGTGCTGCTCTGTAGTGAAGGCACTTGTGCTTTTCCAGCAGCAGTGCTGGCATCCAACTGTCAGCGATGGCAGCAAAGTTGTTTTTTCCTCTCCGTGGATTCATTTGCATTATGCAAATGAACAATTGATATGGATCTTCTCCCCTCCAATGAACATTTTGCACAGCAATTTGCCAAGCAAGTAATTACTTATTGATAGAATGATATTACACAGGAAATTGTTGTATAAAATGGCAAACTCATCTCATTGAAATGGTGGCAAAAATAATAATAAGAACAATAATAAAATTAGAAATCATCAGTTAAATGGACATGAGTTATGGAGGCTTGCACTCATCACAGTTGTTCTCACTGTGCTCTCTCCACCGCCACCTGTGGTTGCACTCTGGGCTTGTGGCTTTGCATTTTAATTAATTCCAAACATTATTAAGGATACAAATTCACTGTTTCACTTGGCTGCACTATGCAATGTAGTTGAACTGCAGGAATATCAGCAATTATCCATATTGTGATGGAATATTTATGCAGTGTTTGTGTAACCTGCATGTCGCATTGTGTCGTGACCAGTGATAAAGCTGTTTTTTCCTGCTCTTAACATGGTGGCTTCAAGAGCTGAAACAGAAAACAAATTAATTTCTCAAATTCAATGAACACTTCACAACAGTGATCATGGTCATGTGATCATAATCATTTTTCATGCAAATGCTGTTTAGATAATTCATTTATGGTGGTAAAGTGAACAGTTCATTTATTAAAAACAGGTATCTCTGTTTGATGTATTTTTAGATTGTGATTTCTGGGCGGCACAGTCCATGGAATATCAGTCAAATTGCTTTTGGGTGGTTTTGATGAGACATCTCACAAAAAATTTAATTTTGCACATCATGTATTTTTATTGTGCAATCAAGAGGAAAATAAATAAAAAAAACAGTGTTGGTTTATTTATTTTAAAAATGGCTTTTATTTATTTTTGCAAACAAACTCTTCCAGTAGTCAGCTTAAAGTGTTTATTCTGGGTCTTTTCACTCATGACATCATAAAAAAATGAAAAAAAAAATAAAAAAATCTATTTTTTTGTTAACCTTGCACTGCATGCGGGCTGAAATTACGGCAGAAAAAAGAAAGCCATCTTCATAAAAACCTAGTCTCCTCCGACTTTATAACAACTTGGCAAAAGCTCAGTTATTGAGATGCAGAAGTGATTTCCACTGTAGCTTTGTTTAATTTATTGCAGAAAACAAATCCAGTCACAACAACAACAGCAATGGCCTGCAAACACAAAAGGGTGACTTGTGTCGTTAGGTTGTTATGACGGTCATCGTGTTTTGCTGGATCCAGTTTGTTTCAACATAAGATCTCTCTGCTGAAATATGAATCAAAGGCTGGATTCAAAAATCACTTACTTACTACTTTGCAGCTTCACTCATGCAACATCAAAGCAGCCAAAATCACTGTGACCTCGGGTAACCTTGAGGGAAGAAAAGAGAAATCATGAATCATCCACGTCAATAAAGCAATTAGTGTCACTCCAGCAGGATCAGTGGTCAGGCACAGAAACATTAGACTTATTTTTAATTATCTATTTGCTAATGATATCACAGTTTTATTTCCTTTTTTTGTCTGTTTCCAACTTAATTGCAGAAAGAAATTATTTCCCAACGCGTTGATATCTGTGTTTGCTTCAGCGCCATTCCAGCTCTAATATCGAGCATCTCGAGAGATTGGCACCTGGAGGAAAACAGAAAAGGGAAAAGGGGAAAAAAAAGGACCAGTGTGCAGCTGCATTTTCTTCCTCAGTAATCGAATCCCTCAAAAGGGGTCCATTTTTCTTCATCTCCCCAGGTCCACAGGACCTTTAAACAGAGCAAGGCACCAAAAGAAGGCGCCATAGAACACAATTATAATTCCAATATAGTCTTGTAAAGAAAATGTAAACAGATAGCCAGGCTGCAAAGCTGGCCCCATTTTCCCAGAAGACTGGTAATAAAGTAGAAAAGATGTAATACTGGAAGAGGCTTTTTACCCCCTGTCCTTTTCTCACTCCAGAAATTGAAAAGTGTTGCTCTCTGTGATGACACTGGAGGAAGACGAAGGGATGCTCTGAGATTTATGAGAGATTTTAAGGGAAAACAGAGGACGGGAGACAGAGGACGGGCACCAGAGGCGTTAATGCCGTATTGCAAATGAGCTCTAATGCATTAGAAGTACACAGCGCGGTATTGATAAGAATTAATGGTGGTCTGCCGTGCTGCTGGGAGAGCCTGTCTTTCCAGTACAGTAGCTGTGTGCATGTTTTGTCACAGGCTTAATTTCCAAACCCTCCAGACTCTGACAGGGGGACACAAACAAGCCAACGACCCCTCCAGGAATCTGAACAAGAGCAAATTGGTGGCAAATTTTGATTTGTAACACTGTGCAGCTTTCATATTGGCAAATCTTGAACTCTCCGGGCGAGACATTTTTTATCCCTTTCCATAGTTTTCTCCTCTCTTGAATATTCCGTTTGTTGTGTGCTGTCTTGGGGGTAGCATTTGTTTTATGCCGGATTTTTGTTTTTTCAGAAGTTCACTCTACAATCATTGGAAGGCAGAGGAAACAGCAGTGGGCTTCTTATGATAATTTCCTGGCAGTGGTTGCAACTGTCCTAATAATAATTACTAGTAGTCGGAGCTGCTTGGGCAAACAGCTTAAGGGTGAATGGGTAAACTGGACAGAATGTCTTCTTGTTGCACTCATTGACAGCAGTGACAACTCTTCAGTCCTCTATCGCTAACAGTCAGGAAGTGTGGTGACATTTATGTCAGGTAGAAATGCTTCACAAGAAATTTTCTCAGCCAACCAGATGGCCCTCTCTGTTAAACAAAACCAAACTACTATTCAAACAATCAACATTGTTATTCAAAGTAACTGAAACTAACATTGGTAGCAAGCTTGACATCGCCTATGTAACTACCTCACTTCTGGTAGTTACGTTCATTTATTTGACCTTATAAATATCTTTTGCTAAGCCTAACGGTACACTTTTACCCACTACCCCTTAACCATCAGTACAACATCAGTTACTGTGAACTTCCCTGAAATTATATATCCTGCTTCTCTACTACAATCATGTAAAGTATGAACAATTTAAAATCTCAAAGAGCTCAACTCAGCAGAATTAATCATAGCTTGATAGTGTTGCAGAGGAGTGCAGAGTTTAAAGGGTCTAATTTTTCTATAAGTTTTTTTTTTTTTTTTCTGATTATGTTTGCCAATGTTTTAAATGAAACTTATAGAAACAGAAATATCGACATTTGAAGTAATTGTTTGTTTCTTCATCTTATTCATAACCTATGATCCAGTCTGCTGCAACAGTTTCCTCCTATGATAAATAATGTATTTTAAAGAAAACATGCTCTTCTATGACAGCGAATGATGTTCAGTTTCTTAACCGAGTAGTTTTCCTGCTTAAACTTAATTAAGCTGACATGTAGAGGGGAAGCCTTAGGGTACGTCTGTTCCTGCTGTAGAGACATAGGGTAGGATCAAGCAACATATGTGGCTGCATGGTTTGGAGCAATTGTTGTTGAGATCAGGAGTGAAGTTAATAGATGTCATGCATCTATTTATATCTAATATCTGTTGTTGCTTAACAAAACAGTTTAAAAAGTCCCATTTTGATAACCAAAGTCTGCTGTTGTTTCGAACCTTGAGGGCTGTGTGTTCAGAACTCGTGGCATGACCTTTAGCATTTCACTGTCAGTGCAATCTGGTACTCACTTAGCCCGGGAGAAGAGGCTCCCGGAGCCCGTTAGTGGGATGAATGTGACTGGCTGCGCAGTTTCCCACTGAGTGTAAATCACAGAAAGAAAGAGCGAGGCATGGACTTCGTACTTGTGTGAGTGTGCGCGTATGAATATGTGTGCGCCCTCCTTGTTGTCTGAGTGTGTGTTTGCGTGTGTGTGTGAACCGCAGTCTGGGCCAAGAAGCAGTAAGGCCCGGCAGGCCGGGAAGGCGTGGAGGAGGGGGGTGTGACAGTTTAGTGTGAGAAGGGGAAATGGCATGGTGCTGCTGAAGCTAGTCATCCGTCTGCTGTGACACCCAGCGTGCATGGAAGATGTCCCCGGGACTAGGCACGGCGGAGAGGAAGTGTGGTCGTACAGAGGAGTGGGCGGTAGAGTGGAAGTGTCATCCTCTCTGTAAGTGTCACTCTGTCTCTGCTTCCCTGTCTGTCTGTGGCACATGGGCGCTGTATCTTTGCTTCGCACTTGCTGTCACTTTCCAAATGTTCGACCACACAAATGCGCAAACATTTTTTTAACCCGTTGAACCCTGGGCTGCTTTGATGCTACATTTCTACAGGCCTGCGATATTCACAGCGGGTCTAAGCTCTGTTTGCTGTAGATTAATTCATGTTTTCATCTTGAAACTTATTTTAAAGCAATTGTTGAGAATGAGAGGACATGAAAATGAGCATATGAGAAGGAGGCAACACATAAATAGCCGAGTCGTCCAGTGTTTCCCACTCAAGCAACAGTAGAATCAGTGTTGACCAAACCTGCAGAATGAAAAGAGACTGAGCCACACTGAAACAGTCCTGTATGCATGCAAATGCCCACATACAGATAAATTACAGCCATTGTGTTTTTACTTCTGTGGAAACACAAAAAAAAAAATTCACAGGCAAATTCTACAAAAAGGATTGTAAGGATTGTACTGCTCGGGCTGCTGAAATAAGAAAAAGAGGAACCGTGTAATTCTCAGAGCGCCTACAAAGGGTGAAATGCATCCCACACTGTAGAGTCGAGCAGATAGGGTCTCACTGCTTCTAAGCTATTTGCACATTTTAAAGACTTATATGCATTTGGTGCAAAAATAACCCCATTCTGTGCAAATAAGCATCATTGCAAAAATAGTTTGAATCACAAAGATCAGTGCTAATATCAGCATGCAGGTGCAATGAAACCCTGAGCATGCTGCTGGTAACTGAAGTTTATTTATAAGGTGTCAGCCCTGGACTTTGCAGTGATCGTGCCATCTTCTTTTTCACTGTGAATTTGAAAAGACTAACGGAATGTACTGACTCGAAGATTAAATCTCAAATATAGTTTCTCTCTGTTACGTTTTGAGGAATGTCTTTGCAGCTCGTCGGTCAAGACCTGCAGCTCATGGTCTGAAGATTTCCTTTTTTCTTTTCCTCCCTGCTATTCTCCTGCTGACTGTGTCTTTGGTGCAAAAGCAACATTTATACTTTGCCACTTGGATGATTGCAATCAAATGGAGAAAAAGAAAAGGCAAATTGCTCTCAGCTGCAAAACTTTGCACTGTAATATCATTAGCGCAATATCTTCTGTGAATCAGACTAATTCCTGGTGCTATCACTGTGTGATTTGCCCCTCAGTGTGCAAAACTAACGCGCATCTCTCTCGGCTGAAACTGCAATTGTGATTTCTTCTTTCCAAGGACTTGCAACACTGTGGCATGTTACACTTTATTACATGCAGTACATTAAGACAAGTACAAGGTTTCGGAGCTAAATTAGCCTTTTGTCTGGTACAAGAGTAAACATGGCTGAGTGTTTCACATTTTCAGCGAATGGAACAGTACTTTTAATGTAATGGAGCAGAAAACAATTCCATGAAGGCCATCCTGTCTATTGGAGGGATAAGAATAAGGCGCTTTTTGTAAATGACTTTTTAGCCTTTACTGACAGGAGATGCAGACAGAGAAAGAGCAGGATAGCGTGCAACAAAGGTCCAAACACCCAACAAAGGAGTTCTACTGGGGACATGCAGTTATGTGCCCTGCATCTTATTTACTGGGCTGCCTGGAAGCAACAGAGCATTTTATTTTCATGAGGAAAAAAGTCTTTAAAAAATGCTTCTGTGCGTGTGTGTGTGTGTGTGTGTGTGTGTGTGTGTGCGTGTGCGTGTGTGTATTTAAACATGTGTTATGCACAAAACCCACTGCGACTGAGTCTAATGGATAGAGCAGACTGTCTTTGTACCAGAAATAGATGAATCATGTTGACAGAACATTCAGTCAAATAATAATTATAAAACAAACATCACACTTTTCTTTCACTGCTTTTCTATTTACATTTTCTTATTTAGATTCAAGATGAATAGGGGATTTATATAACCAGGGTCATACTTTGGTTGACTTAACAGTAACCAACACAAAACTAATGTTAATTTTCTACTAACTACTAACAGCATTACAGACATTTTTTTTTAGTCTTAAAAATTATACTTTTAAATACTTCTAAGTAAATGTAGTAAACTGTTTTAACAGTATTAAAAGTCAAATTACTCTCTCTGCAGGACGATCCCTTTCAGAGCATAATTTATGACTGGAATATTATTATTGATGCATGATGTAGTGCGGTAGAGCTCATTATAACATATTTATATACTGAAATGTATTTAAATATTTACATATTATATAGACTAATGTCATGAATTGTATTATTAGTTAATTTAAGCCGCTGCTACAAGTGGAGAAAAAAAATCTTTTTGTGTTTAATGTTGAGAAGAAGGACAAGGTGGCACGCAATGACAACATACTGAAGAGGAGGGTTTAAATCATACTTTAATGAAGAAACTTTCAGGAAATGTACTCACTTCATCGTAGTTTTTTTTTTTTTTTTTTGGATTGTGTGTGAATGATCAACATCATTTGTCCACTCTGCACAGTTTCTATTCCATAACATTGTGCAATTCTGGCATCACAAGCACTACTTATTAATGTTGTTACCTTCAGTATCAAGTCTCTCACAGTGGGTGACCCAGTTGGGAGAGGGAGGAGGACAAAGAGAGACAGAGAGACTGAGGGGGGAGCCAGAGTTGCTGGGATTTTAATGGCTCCTGCTTGCCAAGTGTGGTCATGAGCCTCCAGTGCACAGACAAGGCCTAATCAAAAGCCCCACACGGTGTGAGTGACAGCATCAAAGTGCATCTGCATACTGCAGGGAATTCTCCCAACTTTCTGATTTCTTCACAATTAAAGTGGGTGCGGGGAATGGAAACACACGCTGTGATGATTTCTTCCTCCTCTTTTTTTTTTTCTCTTCTTTTTCAGTCTCTCTGCTTTTCCTCTTTCCTCCCGTAAACAACATGAGCGCTTATCCCGTTCGCCTGTTATGTTTGTGTACATTATTCCCTCAACCCTCAGGAGGCCCAGAGGAGGAGAGGGAGAATTAAAAAGGGAAAGAAAGAGCTGAGGAGTGAAAATGTAGAAAAAGACACAACGGGAAACGGTGCTGAGAGGCAGAACGAGCGGGGAGGGTGTGAGAGGGCTGTATTTTCACACCATTACTGTTTGTAGAGCGTTTTAGCACCCTGAGTAACTACGCCATGTCAAAAAAAAAAAAGTGTTGTGCTGCTGCATGAAAACATCTTTCTGGAATATGACAGCCTGACCCACAGCAATAGCTGCTGACCAACAAACTATAAACAAAACTTGAATGATTTTCCATGCTTAAAGACGTTGCAGCAGCGTTTTCTCAGAGGCATCAGAGTTTCTCTACTTGTACTTTTACTTTTTTTTTTTTTTTTTAGCAAAAACACAAATGCATTTGTCAGGTTTATACTCTCTATCTCCCTCCCTCCTATTAGT
>JAOWBC010000001.1:27164027-27179400 GCA_028566105.1 Hypoplectrus providencianus
GGGGGGATACAGTCTTCTTTATGGCTGCTCTTATCTGTCACTAGACAGACAGTGACAGCCAAACTCTGACCCAGACATGTCCAAAACTGATGGAAAATGTTTCTTTCTTCTACATATGCATCCAATGTGTATATCCTAAATGTAGGCAACTGGTAATATCTTTCTTCAGGCTGCAGTATCGATGATTCGGAAAAGTGTGCACGTTTCTCTCAACTTGGTAGTACCTGCAAGTTTTAGCAAGATAAAATGCAGACGAAATAGAATTGTTCTTTATGCTGTGGCGCTGTCATTGTAGCACAAATGTGTGGACATTAGATTCCCTGTGTACTGGTATGTACATTCCAGTCTGCGTCTCTGGCTGCATCATAATTATAGGAATTTCAAATGTACAATTATGTTAGACTTTATTGTTCAGTATGGTATTTACACTCAAGTTAAATGTCATAAATGTATTATGGCGTTGAGTCAAAGCCTGTTTCCCCATCCATTTGTGTTTCCTCTGACCTTTATTTGCACAAAATTTATCATGAGAAATTTTTACTGTCCTGCTAGTAATCCCAACTATTACAAGTCGTATAAGATTGTTCTGTAACTTACTTTTTTTTGTATCCTAATTCTGCCACATGTATTCTGTCACTCCCCAAGCCTGGCCTCGATGCTGGTTTTGCATGTCTTTGTTTCACACTTAGCCATGTACACAGCCGACCATACATGAGAACAAAGGGAAAGTTTGATAGTCCCTTGTTAACACATATGTTGTTCAGGAAGAAAAAAAGAAAACACAACAAAACATTCACACGCACAGTCACAGCTGCTCAATATCACATACTAATGTGTATTACTAATTCATCAAAAGTTATTTATTACCCAATGTACCTCTGAATTATGTATGTAACATCATCAGTCACTGGTCCAGATGCAGTAATATAAACCCTTTAGAGCCTCCTGGGGCATTATTTTGTTTCCAGAGCATGCAGACAGGCAAAGATGCACATGCTGTACATGTGGGAGCATGTGTGTCTCATGCACACACACACACAGATCGCACAAAAAGTGCATGTGTGCACTATTACACATAGCTTCCCCATGTTAGCATAAAGCCGCTGTGCAGTAGTAAAGATGCTGTTGTTCAGGTGTAATTTGTCCCCACTCCCCTGTGTAGCCCACAGAGACGCACTCTCTTTGTAACTCACTCCCTCTCTTTCTCTCATGCACACACTTTTTTCCCCCTCTGTACTTCTCCCTGCCTCGCTCACCCTCCCTTTTGCTCGCCACCACTCTCTTTTGCTAAGCTAATGCTCTCTCTCGGTCTTCCCTTGAGGGAGAACAAAAAGTAGCTGGCTTCTAGGTAATGAAGCCCTTCAATGTGATCTGCATAAGATTGCCTCCCTTGCTGGCCTGGCTGCTTTGCCCCTATGAATAGCAAAAGACTCTCAATTAGACTAAGGACAAAAAGCAGCTTTCTACTCAGCCACAGTGTCGCTTCTCAAACAAAGTCGCCTCCTTTTTTGTGCGCCATGAAGTAGAAAGAGAAGATAAATGAAAGAGGAAGCAGGTAAATAACAAACATAGTTCATGAAAAGAAAGCGAGATGAGAGAGTGTGTCATGTGTCGGAGCATGTATACAAGCCGCTGTGTGCCTGCGTTTCTAATGATGAGGAGAAGGATGTGAGAATCCGAGGCCGTCACAAGTGCCACCCTCTGTGTCGTCTCGCTGAGTGCGTGTGATTAAATGCGTTTCAAGCAACAGGGTCAACAGTAGTACAATAGAACACGAGGGAAGCAAAGGTTAAAAAAATGAAATTCATTGGGCTGGATGCATTTTTTTAAAAACATTTATAAGGCTGAAGTGTTTGAAATAACTCTCAAAAAAGGCTTTTTTTTTTTTTTCAGGAAACCCATAACCTGTCACGTCCCGCGCTACTGTCCCGTTTAATTAAGTGTTTGTAATGAAAGTTTTTGCAGCCTTGAAATGCGTGTAAGACTCATCTTTCGCTGTCATACTGTCACACACTGCTGATCATTGTATCAAGGTCAGTTAATCAATCTGAGAGTGAAAACAAGGACACAGCATCCTCCCTTCAGCAGTCCTGCAGGGGAGGAGAGGCACCGATCCTCGTTCAGTGTGCCATCTGAACACACTGTAATGACTCGTAATGGCCGCTGGTGGGCAGATCCCCTGACTGTGAGTGAATGAATGAACGAGCGAATGAAAACCTCATAATGTGAACAGTCTCACACAGTTTCGGGATATCAGATGGGCTTGTGCATGCTAGCCTCCCTTTAATTAAAGCTTATACTCTGCATGTTGAAGTGTCCTTGAGCAACACACCATCCCCAAGTTGCTCCGAGCTGTCCTTGCATAGACCATTGGTGTATGAATGTGTGTTTTAATGGGTAACTGAAAGCAAAGTGCAAAATGCTTTGTCCGATAAGGAAGAGAGGCTCCATAAAATGCAGTCCATTAATAACCATTAATTTGTTTTAACCAAGCAAAAATACCAAACATTCCAGAGATCGAGCTTTTCAGTTCTAAGAATGTGCTGCTTTTATTTTCTTGCAGTCCAAAACACATTTTTAAAGGCGCTACATTGGGCCTCATGCAGAAATCAATATTTGAACAAAAAGAGGAAAGGTCCTAGACATTCTTCTAGAAAATAAAGTCAGTAAGCTTTTATTCAGATGGATGTATTAATGGTTGAATTATAAAAACCATACAAGGAATACATATTTAAATAGAGCTGTAACACCCACGCATTGCAGCAGAAACAGGTCCATCTTCAAGGTGTAGCTCTCAGCACACACTTTATATGTACAGTAAATACACTCACACATTCCAGCTTATATATGTTTGCATCAACAATTTCTTCCCACTGATTTCTGGGAATCAGCAACATTATATGACTAACTCCTCTACTGGGTGAGAGAAAATCTTATGAGTGGTCAACTCTTACCAAGATAACACCAGACAACTTTTTTTTTTTAAAGTACAGACCTTTTTTTCATTTCTTGAAATGTAAAGAAAATAATAAATAGCATATGATCAGAATTAAATCATTTATTCACATTTTTTTCACTATTTGCTAACATTTTGCTCATCAAATTATTAATTGACACAATGATTTTATGGGAGAATAAAGAGGAGTCAGGATCAGTAATGATAATGTTGTGACCATGACTGGCTTTTTGCTGGGCCAAAGTTGGCATTTGTTATCTATTGGCCCTGATTTGAATGTGTGTATTTGTGATCATCCATTGATGTAAGGCAGCAACAGAGACAGCTTGTGCACAATGAAAGAATGACTTCACACTGGTAGAGGAACATTTATTATGATGAGTACCTGTCATTTTAAAAGGCTGCTTTAGTAATGTTGCACCTCCATAAAGTTGGACACTTGCAAGAGACCAATTTCAAAAAAAGGGGAAAAAAGACTGATAAAAAATCAATTCATAGAAGAAGGGTAGACAGAGAATCCTAATTTTAAGCCCCTAATTTGTTTTTGGCTCAAAAAAGAAAAAAAAGAAAAAAAACAGATTCAACAATTCCCATAATGAATCTCGACTCAGTCTTTTGTTACACACACACGCCTGCTAAATACCCACATCTCTTGAACCTCACACTACCCATAAATTAATTCTGTAAGAAATTTAAAAGTATATTCCCGAAGGCTTGACAAAACTCCTCCGGAAGCCACAGAGGACTTTACACAACTATTTTCACAAAGTTGTGTAGTTTTGCCATGACTTTTAAATTGACTTTAATATAACATTAATGTAAAACTGTCCCCCTTTAAGTAAAATCACACTGCAGCTCTACTGTTAATGGAGTGCTTTCCAATTGATTCCTTAGTTAATGATTTGAATAGGCTTCATTATTCACCCCTAAAGCGAACCAGCTGTCAAAAAGCACATTCTGTGTGTGCGCTGACCACAGCTCATACTGGCCTCAATCCAGAGCCCTTCTGTAGCTGCACTGGATTCAAGAGTGGATGTGACTCTTAATGGAAGTAGACACAGAGCAGAACCACAAACAGCTGTTGTAACCCAAACGCAATGGATACTTTTTTAAAGCGTTCAGCTAACTCTATGTAACCTTTTTGTTCATCTCATGTAAATAAGCAGGTTGTTCTCATCCACTTTTCTAATTATAAAGACAAAAATGTATTGAAACTACCCATGAAATTATGAGCTGGGGGTGTAGCTGGCGTAGATGTTTCTTTACTATGACCTCCATTGGCTAAAGTAATTACCACCAAAACAAAGGGCTAGTCAAATGATGCCCTGTAAAAAGAAGTGATTGCCAAAAGAAGCTTCATGAACATTTTCTTTTTTTCTGAGCTCACAAGAAGGTGAATTGGCATTCCTAGGGAATTAAATATGTAACTAAATCACTGAATTACATCCCAGAGAAATGTTTGGCTCTACCTATTTAAACCCAAGAAATATTAAATTAGAGATACTTTTTTTGTACCTAACCAAGTTGTATTCGGCACAAACTTAAAGTGAGTTCCGAAAAAGCTTCATGAAAAACTAGGGTTTTTTTTTGGAACCCTATAGATTTGGTTCAAAAAAAGGGCTGGAGTGCCAATTCAGTGTTTTGTTGAAAAGAGAGCGTCATCTGGTGAGGCCAGAAAACAAAGCAAATGATCTATAAAGCCTCATTTTGCCATCACCACATCAAATAGAACATATTTTGTAAGATGCCAAAACTGTTGTATGTGGATATGTTGAAATGCAGCATTTTACACTTTTGATTCAAACCTTCTGACCAGCAAAAATCTCAGTACCACAGATGTTGTTTACCCGCACTTATCAAGAGCAGCTGGCCTTCACTGTATGACCCCCAACACAACGCTACCACTGACCTTGGGCATATTATTGCCTTGTACAATATACAACACATATAAACAAGACATATTTTAAATTACAAAAACGTTGCTACACCTTGTTATTTTTTGACACGCAGATGACAACCTCACCTGTGAGTGAAATCAGTAAAGTTTGCTGCAAGTGCCCGCAGTCATCAGGGCGGGTACATATCACTTCTTATTGCAGATAGATCCGCCGTAGCTCTGCTGAAACAGTCATTTTCTCAGTCACTCAGTCATACACTTACTCACTAATTGCCTATCGGCCCCCTATTCTCCAGATGACACACTGAGCTGGGATCAGTCAACGCACTTTCTGCCTGCTATACTGCTGTTCTGTACAATGTGTTTGTGTTTCCAATTTTAGACAGAGGACAGTTTTTTTTTTACGTCATTTATTTATGCATACACAACGCATCCCTGGAAATGTAAATCTGATCTTTAACTTCTAGAGGAAGTCAATTCCGATAATTAAAACATAACACTTTTTCTGGACTTTCTATAATTTTGTTATCCTTCAATGTGCCACAAAAGTTCCCTTTCAAAGATTTGTGGAAGTTATCTAACTCTCCCATGTGTGTGTCTGTCTGGTGTCCTTATCAGCTGTGTTATATATCAGCCACAAGTGACAAGGAGCTGTTTGAAGTCACACTGGTGAGTGGGAGGTCCTCTCTGCTCCGCCGCTATAACAGGCAAAATGAGAAGGTTCTCCAGATCGCACCTCCGACTCGGCGAGCGCTTACTCATATCTGCTGAGATGCCAGGATGCTTTCTCATACACATTCTTCAGTACACAGCCGTGGCTCACCTATTAATTATTGAAGAAGAGAGTTGTGGATATTTAATGTTGTGTTGTAGGGCCTTTTTCGGTGCACTTTTGCTGCTCTGCATTCATCCCTCTTTGCTCCTTCGCATCTCCCTCCCGCCGTACCTTGTATTGTGTGGTACGTCATTCCCACTTACTCTTCTCTTTGAAAAAAAGAAAAAGCAGGAACTTTTGCTCTGTGGCTCTGGAGCCAAAAGTCAACATGAATGTGTGTGTGTGTGTTGGAGCCTGTACTCCCTTTTCATGCTTCAGGTAATTTTACAGTGTTGCGCAGCCAGAACAGGATCCCCTGTGCTCTCATCCCTCCATGTCTGCATTATTAATTGTCTGAGGTACACAACCATAGCTATTTGGACCCTGCAGGCACCCAGCACTCAGTAGCTAAAATTAAAAGCAGCGATTGCATCCCATTGAAAGACATAATAGCCCTCTTTAAAGTTACATTTAGTTCCCATACAGTATAGACTTGGTGCAATGTGAAACATTTCCATATAAGAATGTATAAAGACAACATCCTTTTTTCATGCTTACATTATCCCAAAGACTTCCAACAATACTGAACCCCAGAGAAATCAGACATTCTAATGAAATTAAATTAAGAATCTTCTTTTTATCACTATTGTGCATGCAACAGCTTGGTGGTTGCTGGAAATTTACATAAAATTCATGAAATTTAGTGTAAAGCAACATTTTTGTAATACTCTTTTTCTGTCTTGTTTCTTGTAGTTCCATTTTATAATTTTTTTTTATCAGATGAAGGATATTAGTCATCAGAGGTCTGGATCTCATAGAAACAAACTGCACAGGCTACAACTCCTCCACTGGTGTCGCAAACTGCATCGGAGAAACACTGATTTTTTAACGTTAAACTACTTTATCCAGTGTGTTTACTGGTTTCATTTTGCAGTTAAAGAGTTTTTGAAGATGAGGAGACCTCCGTGGATAATTCAGCTCCCAATTTAAAAAAAAAACTCCTTAGCATCTGGATCTTAAGTTATCATAGAAACAAGCTCAGCAAACATAAGTGGAAGCTTAGCTCCAGCCCCTCTCCTAACATGCCATAAAACATTGGTAAAACACTAATTTTAAAGGTAACAGTGCTTCATTTGTTTTTTTTTTTTACCAGATTTTAATTAGTGGCTCTATTTGTTTTGGAGAGGAGAAGAACTCTTGGTTAATTTAGCATTTGATAAAAACCTCTTGAGCAACACTACGGATATTCTAACCAGGGGACTGCAACAAAAGCATGCTCTTTTGTTATTGTTTATTGAGATAACTCTTGAGAGAAAATTACATACTGTCTGTTTAAGTGCAGGAGGAACAAGATAACATAAAAAGGGACACAAAGGTGGCTTACCATATATCTTTATTAGTGTTTTTTTTTTCATGGTCATGTGTGTGTGTGAGTACATCTTCATGTGGCAAGATTCATGTGCCATACTGTAGCTGGTAGTGAAGGAGGATCGGTCAATATAACATAAATGGGGGTGGAACACATTCATCAAGGTGGCAGAGATTTGAGACTAGAGGGGCCCATCCAATCACCGGCGGAGAATAAAGGGGAGAGGCATAAAAGTCCGTACAGCAAGGTCATTTGAAAAAGAAGCTGATAAGACGAAAGGATCAAATCTCCAGTATACGGGCGAGGCCCTCCTCTTGATGTCTGTCCCCATTAACTAAAGCCCTCGCCTAGCTCGCACAGTCACTGCCACGCCTCAGCTGTCTGATACAGTGAAGGGAAAGTAGAAAAAAGATGAAGACTCGTCTGCCATGCCCGCTGCTTTTATTTTGTCATCAAAATTTATGGCCCTGCTTGTAATTTAGTTTTTTAACCTTTTCTTTTTTCTCTCTCTCGCTCAGGTAAGACTTTAAATGTCCAGTTTTATCGCATTTTGTAAACCGAATTCAAATCTGGCTTTCTGTTTGGCTTTACCCGCCTGTCTTTGCTTACATGAGGCGGCTGATTTGCGGCATCACACAGCCTTCCTCTGCTCTGGCTGTTTGTGTATCGGAGCATTGGCAGCTGTATTGCTCTCATCGCTGCAGTATGGATTTAGTCAGTTTGTGGTTTTACCACAGTCACACTCTGAGGTCCACACACACACATACACACACACACACACACACACTCACGAAGCCACGCGCACAGACACACGCAGTCAATCCTACAGCAGGTTTACTATGTCACACTGGGGGCTGCTGTGTAATTGGGTGAATCTGCTCTCCAGCACGCTACAGAGATAGCCCTTTAAAATTTCACTTCACTTCTGGGAGTGTAAACAAACCTTGGGATTACTAGGGGTGTAAATCCACATTCCAACATTTCCACTCCTCCCCCCCCCTCTTTTTTTTTTTCTGTTAGCCTCCTACTTTGAGAGTTTAGGGGCAGGTTATGTGTTTGCTCAGTATTTTTGAGAGTGTTTGTGCATCTGTCTGGCTGTCAGCATGTTAACGAGTGCATGAATGTGCCGGATATGCGTGCATGAGTGTGTAGGCAGGTAGGCGCGTGCTGTGGGCGTGTGTTTTAGCATGTCTGTGGTGTGGACACTTTATGTGGCGGCATGCAGCTTTCTGTCTGTGTGTTCTCTGTGATGGATTGCTTGTCAGACGACAGCGTAGCACCGCTCTCACCGGCTGACGAAGACATTAAGTCACCAGTCACGTCGACGTAGTACGTTTCCACATTCCTCTGGGAAAAGGCTTTAACCCTTCTCGCTCCAGGACGGCTGTCAGATGACAGAGTGTATTACTTAGAAGGTGCTCGCCGCTAAAACCCGCAGTATGGCTGGATTCAGTGGAGTTCAACGTCTTAATGCAGTTGTGTGGGCGGTGGAAGACCTTGGTGACATACTGCTTTTAGATGGGCCAGTTGCAGGGTTATGGGCTACAGACTGTGTGCCAGCTCTGTTATTGTGGGACTGTTTTTTTTGTTTGTTTGTTTGTTTGCTCTAATTGTACCTCTGCAGGCCGAGAGAATATACAATATGTAATTGACGGAGAACAGCTTCTTGCACTGCAGCAGCCTTGGGAGTCGTTGCTCCGGAGTCGAGGGATGACAACGCTTCCCTCCAACTCTGTCCTTTGTTTTAATGCAACGTCATTCTCAGAGCTGCTGCTGCCCCCAGAATATGAAAATAGCACACTCTCAAAGAATGTGAATGTTCATGCTAGAGCCGAAAGAAAATGTATTCTGTCAGTTAGAGATAGCTGAAAAGCACCCTGGAGTATTACCTATATATTCACATTGGAAGTGAGAGTCCATGTTTTTGCAAGGATTTTCATTTTGTGTCAAGGTTTAATGCAGTAGTGTATGTTGAAATAAACTGAACCTCCTTTCATGTTGTAGTCACATATTTTAATGAACCTGAACCTGAACTGTGATTATAATCGGGATTCTGTGTGTTTTTCTCAATAGCATTACATATTTGTGTCTTTTGTTGTAGCACTGCACATTAGTCTTTAAACATTTGTCCTGACCTTTAACTGGTAGCAGCGTTTAAATTCAACATTTTCAACCAAAATAATACCAAACCTACAGCAGTCAGTCAATAGAAGCTTAGCATTTCATCAGGCAGCTGCCATTAGAAGCCTGGTGTGGAAATGCTGTGTGTCTTTGCAAAGAATTAAAAATTAAATAAGGCGGCCTTCACCTTAAAGAACTCTTTACTCACAGCAACACCAGGTAGAGTGTGCACAGTGCATGGTGGCTGATTTAGTTCATACAGACCAATCGGGCGGCTGAAGAGCAGATATAATTTCAGCCAGCTAAGATTTTCTCTGATGACTGCGGCCCTAGAAATAAAACTCTTTTCTTAAGTAGTAAGTGCTGCCCACTTTAAACCAGTGATAACAAAACAGAAAGAAAACTCAAAATATATAATTTAAAATCACTTTTTTTTTCCTACTCTGGTATATTGTTTTGTGTTCATCTCAGAACCCTTAACTCAAATAAGCCTGTTGGAAAAATACTAATGTTAGCATTAAAGTTGAAAGCAACCCACAGCGGTATAGAATAAAACATCTTTTTGTTGATTTCCTATCATTTGGGAGTGCTCCTCCTCCATTTTGAATCAAACAGGCTTTTCCTCGCTCTGCACAGTGCTGTCCGTCAAAACTTCACTGAGATGTTTTATGTTTTTCTCTCTCCCAACGTGGCCCAATGGTTGTGGGAGGATTTGATTTGATGCTGAGGACATTTGCTGCTATCTTGCTACGAGAGGTATGAACCTGGTAGCAGCATGCTACACAGTTTAACAGCAATACTCCGAGGACTTTTTTTTTTACATATTGGGTATCACTTCTAATCCCCTCCTTGTTATACTTATCCATCAAAATGTGTATGTAATTATTTTTAGCCTGGTTGTGTTATTCCACAGTGGCTCTGCACACAGAAATATAAGCACTTACACAGTGGGAGTTGTCTCGTGTTGGCCACCGAGCAGCTCAGCTGGAACAGTATTGGGCTACACGCCTCGTTAAGGGCATTTTGGCAACAGTGTATACATAAGTAATTCATTTCTGGAATTAAGTAATAACTTTGATCTCTGGTTTACCACTCTCAGGAGCTAGTGCTGATGTAGTGCGGCAAAAATATTAACCGCAAGTCCGTTTCCCACCACAGTTTTGCATTATGCTGAAACTTGTTTTTTTCCCTCCTCTTTTTTTTTTTTTTTTTTTTTATTGAGGAAGCATAATTCACATTAAACACTATTGCCCCTGTGGCAGAGTTCTCAAATTAAGCAACATTTTGTTCATTTACCCATGATAAAGTTGTTCATTAGACAATATACTTTGCCTTATTCTTTGTTATTACCTCGCCATTGTAAATGCCTTGGGAGCAATTAAACATGTGAAGTGCCCAATTTTCCGTCCTCGACTTCCAGTCCTGAACTCTATCTGCATGTTGCACACATTTCCTATGAACTAATTAAAGTGAATCAATGACACAACCCTTTAAAATGGCGGCATATGTCACGGCCATCAGTGGGGAACAAAGGACCCTCTTAATTATTTTGTTCCTGCCGCTCCTGTAAACGGCTTGTCAAGGCAGCAGCCTCAGTTGCCGACTCCTTGAAATAGGGATGTCATGCACACACACGCATAGAAAAGTGCACAAACTCACACACTGTCCCCAGTTTCTCTGTGACGGCTCCCTCTCTGTCTTATAAAAGACTAGTAATTGTACTACAACAATGACAATGTAAGTGCTTAAGTGTGACGGTCCCCTTACTCTTCAAAAGTGCAGCGTCCCTTATCCATCATTGGCTCTTGGGAACAGTGTCTTGGATGCTGACAAGCGTATCTTATCTTTAAGATATGTTTTCCCGTTGTAAGCTGGCCCATGTTGCATTGGCCAAGTCTAATTTTGAAAAGTGTGTTAGGGCCTGATATAAACACATATATCCTGATCTTTTCAGCCTCCGCAGGGTGTTCCCCATTCATTTGTCCTGTTCTTCAGCTGCGTCCTGCAGCCCTGCTGAAACACGCACTTTAGCATGAGTATGCATTAGTCCTGTTATGAAGACTAATGGGCAGAGAGAGGCCATGTTTTTTCCTGCCTTGCAATTATTTACCGTGCCTCCTTGTAATCCAAAATACTTATCTTTCAGATTTAGATATAAAACATCACGGCGGAGGAGAGCCACCACTTTTAGTCCCAGCCTGGGCTGTAGATCATGGCAGTGTTGGGCGAAATGGTGACAAATGAACGGGTGGGAGGTTTGAGAATGTGTTGGAAAATGAGAGGAAAAGTCCACTCATGCCAGTTGTTTATGGGCATGCTTATTTGTTTAAGGGTTTCCCTCAATGCCCATCTGCAGTGTTGCCATAAATGCCCATCTGCAGCCCAGGAATCTAAAACTGGCTTTGACTACTGTAGGAAAATCAACTGGCCGTGCTCCAAGTATGTCATCTTCTCCTCTGAGAGAATAGACGGACCGGGATGGATGGATGGATGAAAGGATGCCTCGACACGCTTGTTTTCTCCACCTCGTTACAACCGTTTCTGTGTTATCAAGAGCTTTGGCCTGCCACACTACAGCGCAGCGCTACACTTTGTATTTGACAACACTCTGCCTCACAGAGCTAATCGCCTCTTAATTCTTGCGTTATTCCCCCATCCGTGCACATGCATTTCAATCAAATAGGTGGTACTGTCCAAAAATAGTGCTGGCGGCAGTGCCAGGAGAGATGGGCTGTCAGTCTCCCTGTCTGATCATGAGCTATTATCCTCTCTGCCCACAGACAGGAGAGAGAGCAACACCAGTGTCTATGTGATCATGATCAATACATAATCACTTTCCTGTCACCGCAATGGCGCTATCAGGGGACAGTCCAGCCCTACAGACCAGCCATTTTAGAAAAAAGGGTTTGGCACGCCATCATTCTGACCTAGAAAAGCAGGAGGGGGGGCGAGCAGTGGCTAAGTGAAGGCTGGACTCATTTAAACAGTCATTGCCATGGGATGCATTATTACATTTTCACTATGCTTGGCTTCATTACATTAGTAATGCTACTATAAGAAAAGGGGAGCCTGTTATGAGACCAGACAAATATGTACTGACCATCAGACAGACTGACTCCTGTCTAATACTAAATGGCAGGAGAGCAGCTACAGCAAACACGCAGTTAACATCATTTCTTACATGGCTTTGTTGCGCAATTGTCTAATTGACCAAAGAATGCATTCTGACATTTGCAATTTCTGAATAATAGACAGCTTCTTCACATTTAATCATGTCTCTCCACAGCCAAGATTTTTTTTTTTCCCATACAATTTCACATTTACCTGAGTGCCTGGAACAGCATAATGCTAGTTAGAGGCTCAGCAGTCTGTCTGCCTTTCAGACGACTTATTTAAAGCAGGTTTGGAAATGTTGGGTTTCGGGCCAACACAACATCACAGAATTCTGTGAAATAAACAGACATTTAGAAAACTGTGTTAAAGTATGATTTGTGAACAGTATCAATAATGCAGCAGCATCAACATCACATTGCAAACAGGTCTAAAGGATCTCAAGAATAAAAACAGCATGGTTTGTTAGCACTTCACAATGTTTACAAAGATTTTTATTGAAGCATGCAAGGTTATTCAAATATCATGCCCCTGAAAAACTACAATAATGGTATGCATCAACTTAACCAACAATTATTATTTCAACAATACTTTAGCTGCAGCCAAATTTCTTTTTACATAACAACATTTCATCTCTGCCCTGCTGTTATTTCTGCAGCTGTGGCATAAGCTACTGATGGAGCTAACTCTCTATGTTTATAACATATAGCCTATGATGAGCAGGAAGTATAGGGAATGGTGTTTATTAAAGGCTATTTACTGTAGCAACTAGCTTACTGCTAGTGTTTTACCTGCTAACTTTCACTGACCTGCTATTGTGTACCTTGTATTTTGTTCAAAGCAGGGAAGCTTGAAGCTAACACACCAGCATTACATAAAGCCAACACTGTATTTTCTTTTCTGAAAAGGTCAAAAACAGCCAAACAGTGTTTGATAAGTTTAGTAATTAGTTTGCAGTATTTTACATTTTTTAAGTTATGTCCAGAATAAGTCATTTCAGCACTATTGTTTTTGCCTCATGTTAACCAAGTAGTTTAGTTGCCAATGCTAACAAAAGTGTTTACAATGTTTTTAAAACAGTAGTTATCTTTGAAAAAAAAAAAAAAAAAAAGAAAAAAAAAATAATAATAACAAAAAAAAAAAAATAAATAAATCAGTGAATGTTGCATGCTTACTATCGACTGACTGATATATTGGTTGACAGATATTATAGACCGATCTTGGCCTATTAAAGGCTCATCCCTGTCAGTATTCATGCTGCTCAGAGCTGGTGTAGACTGAGAGATATTGAGCTCTAAAATGGCTAAAAGGGTAAGTTATCTAAAACTCCCTCTCATTTTCTAGTATTTGCTTTTGGATAACCTCAATGTTTAGTTCAACTGGAACACAAGTGATTAAGTGCCAATATTGGAAGTTAAGTCCCAAATAAGTGATTTCAGCCCTGTTGTTTTTATCAAATATTAACCACAAAAAAAAAAGAAAAAAAAAGTGATTGTTGCATTCTTACTAGAGACTGACACATATATTGGTTGACTGATATTATCGACTGATCTTGACCTAGTAAAGGCTCATCCCTGTCCATGTTCATGCTGCTCAGAGCTGTAGTGTTGACTAGGAGCTTTCCAGTTCCAAAAAATCCAAAAAGGTATGTGAGTTACCCAAACACTCCCCATGTTTCCTTTTAGTAACCTTTTCAAATATTTGCTTTGTGCATACTTTACTGTTGCAATAAGCCACTAGGAACTCTGTGCTGTCATGCATGCTCCTGCCCCTCTGCCCCTCTCTCTATTTCTCCCTGTGTTTCTCCCTCTTCTCTCGACCCCCGCAGTGTAAAGCCAGTCAGACATAAACAGTATTGTTTTACCCGGGTAGGGCTCACAGCAGGGCACTGTTAGCCCCACGCCTCATGCAGCCCACAGCTCTCCCCATGCCTCAGTGATATCCTTCTCTATGGCTCAGTGCCTGCATACATATGAATGCCCCCTGTCTTCTACCCTTCACGCTTCTGAGCTGGTCCAAGCTGAGCAGAGCTGAGATGATACACGGCTGCCATGCTTGTTGGACTTTGGGATATGGAGGAGAAGTGCAGCATTCCCAGCAATAGTAAATGAACTGTAATGACACATTCTTTTGAGTGATTATAGGTATGATGGTGCTTGAGCCGAGAGTGCTTCCCTGTGGTGCAGTTTGCCGAGTTGCGCTACGCATGCTGAGGGTAAATTTTGGGAGAGCAGCTCATGTTCTCGTCAGATCAACTGGAAAATAGAACCTCTGTGTGTACACAGACATTGTAATGAAGACTTTGTGATAGTTTTGTGCAATGCAGTGTTTTCGCACGATAATATCTTATAAAAGTGAGCTGTATCCATGCAGAAGAAACATGACGTTACCAGTAAAATGTTTTATTTTGTTTGTTTTGTTTAGTATGGTGACAAAATATGAAGTTAAAAGTGTCATCAGGTTAGGCACCATCCAGCAGAGGACTTTAAACCGGGATGCCAGAAATAAAGTCCTGTTGGAGGAAGTTATGGCTTGAATTGGTGTATTGGTGAAACTGAACAGTAAAAATGTTTGTCTATTTATTTTATTCCTATTTCTTCATTTTTTCTTTGTTATCATTTAATTAATGAATAATTAAATGTATTGTCAGACATTATTTGTAAAATGTATAGCAAAGTTAAATATGTTTTAATAAAGTTTTATGTTTGAAAAAGTAGCAGAGCATTGAAAAATCATCCCATCATCCACATAAACAACTCTATTTTATTATTATTTTTTTTAATAATAATAATATTACATGACTATCATTACCATTGAAGGATTAACCCCGCTAATATCAGCATTGGCATCAGTCTCAAAAGTCCTTCTTGGCCAGACTCTCATGTTTGCATACTCATAATATGTTGCAGATGTTGTGTTGGCAGCTTGTAAAGCAACTGTGGTCAAGTGGCACATAACAACAGTTGATTTAGTCAACAGACAGTGATAATATATATTATAACAAAATATATCTATTAAATAAAACACCCGGGGCCCCACGGTGGCGCAGTGGTTAGCACTCATGCCTTACAGCAAGAGTGTTTGGTGCCGAGGGTCGCGTGTTCG